>VXAD01010363.1:145867-177864 GCA_013399195.1 Dicrurus megarhynchus
TGGTGTTCTCGTACCTGGAGCTGCGGGAGCTGCGGAGCTGCGCGCTGGTCTGCAAGCTGTGGCACCGCGTCCTGCACGGCGACGAGAACAGCGAGGTGTGGCGCAGCCTGGCCGCCCGCTGCCTGGCCGAGGAGGCCCTGCGCACCGACATCCTCTGCAACGTGCCCACCTACAAGGGCAAGGTGAGGCCGGGACCCCCGATCCGCGGGGACACCCCCACCCCGCCGGGACACCCCTTCACCGCCTCCCCTGGCGCTTGGGGACACCCCCACAGCCCTCCGGCCCACCCGCCGTTGGAAACGAAGGGGGCGGGAGGTTGAAAAACATGACAGGGTTTTATCTCTTAGAACCACAATGGTTTGGGTTGGAAGGGACCTTAAAGCTGCCATGGGCAGGGACACCTCCCACTAGACCAGGCTGCTCCAAGCCCCGTCCATCTCCCCCACCCACCTTCTCTCGCCCAGGTCCGTGCCTTCCACCACGCGTTCAGCACCAACGACTGCTCGAGGAACGTCTACATCAAGAAGAACGGCTTCACGCTGCACCGCAACCCCATCGCGCAGAGCACGGACGGGGCGCGCACCAAGATCGGCTTCAGCGAGGGCCGGCACGCCTGGGAGGTGTGGTGGGAGGGCCCGCTGGGCACCGTGGCCGTCATCGGCATCGCCACGAAGCGCGCGGCCATGCAGTGCCAGGGCTACGTGGCCCTGCTGGGCAGCGACGACCAGAGTTGGGGCTGGAACCTGGTGGACAATAACTTGCTGCATAACGGGGAGGTGAACGGCAGCTTCCCGCAGTGCAATAACGCGCCCAAATACCAGGTGAGGGGGCTTGGTGTGGGCTGGGTGCTGTGCCGGGGCTGGGGGGGTGCAGGCTGTCCCTCGCTGTCCCGGCTGGCTGCTGAAATGCTCCTAAGTGACCCTCGAAGGTCTCTTTGCTTTCCCTGCAGAAGGCAAATGATTCCACCTCGTGAGCCTTTCCCCCCCCCTTCATTTACTGCTTCTACAGGCTACACCTGTCTGGTGTTCAGTGCACCTGACCCTGCGTTGTTTCCACACTTTAATCTCAAACACTGAGTGTGAAACCTGTACTGTGGGTCTCTGCTTAGACATCGTGGTGCTTTTTGGAATAAAACCTGAAAAGACTGTTGTAGCTTTCTGAAGTAGCGACTTGCCCCACAGCAAGGTGAGTGTCTGAGGGCTTGTACCCCTTTGTTGTCTGGCAGGGTGAGCTGAAGTTAGTGCTTAGGTGAGAGTCTTCCTGCAAAAACCTGCAGCAGTGCTGATTGCTGCTGCTTTGCTCACTGGCCACCTTCCCGGGGGTGACATCCCTTATCTGGAATCCAGTGTTCGGATAACTTCAGGGTATTAAAGAGCAGATGCCACCCCACCTTTTTGTACTTACAGAAGTGCTTGTCTTCTTGTTCTGCCGGCTCACACAACTGCCTTTTCACTGCTGGATTTGCTCGTGTTACAACTTAAAGCCGGTCATTGTAATTTCCATCTCATATTCAGAGAATGGGTTGGAAGGGACTTTAAAGATCGTCCAGTCCAACGCCCAGTGCTGTGGCTTTGTACTGGCTTACGTTTCACTTGTGGGTGAACATCTGTGTAGTAACTTGTATCTGATACTCCTAAATTTTGTGTGAAGGTTCAAATCAGTGATCCTTTGGTGTTTATTAAGACATGTGCAGGGATCTGCTCGTAGAAAACGTACTTACAGGAAGCAAATGTGTGTGTTAGCATTGGCTGGAAGAAATTCCCAGTGCTGGGGCTGGCTGGAGAAGAGTCAGGAGTTTGTGTGGTGCCTGCTGTGCTTGTGGCTGTCCTCTGAGACTTTCATTGATGTCTGAAATAACGTGTGCTAGGTAAATGCAGGGAGCTCTGGGCCTGTCTGGATCCAAAACTCTTGCCATGGTCAATGTTGGTTTCACTGGAATGTATGTGTATATATGTATATTTTTTTTAGGGTTTTCATTTTACATTTTGTACTGAAATTTCCTTTTGCCTTGGTGAGGGAACACCTCTGCCAGCGACAGCACCTGCATATTAGTTTATTCTGGGATTTTTTTGTAGGTGGCACTTGCCTTTCTGAAACAAATCCATTGTCTTTTAAAAAGTTCCTCACAGAGCAGTTGCTGCTCAGCGATAGCAGCAGCTGAACACAGAGTTCAGATAACGTGGAGACCATTGCAAAGGTTCCAAAGCTCTGCAGTATTTCCAGAGCACACAGCACGTAGTGCCTGCTCTCAGTGCTCTCACAGGTTCAAAGGGTCACGTTTATTATCATAAATAGGTGCTGGATACAGGTGGATACTCTGCTTCAGAGGTACTCAGGATGATGGTGAAATTGAGAAATTCCCATCATCAGAGCAATCAATCGTGAGACACAGGACAGCCTTGCTTTAAAATTCTCTGCTACGTTACACTTGGCGTTATTTTTGTCTCCATCTGAACATGCTGACTCTTTCTGTGTATTATTTTTACTTCCCCTCCTGTCTCTGTTTCCAGATAGGTGAAAGGATTCGAGTTATCCTGGACATGGAAGACAAAACATTAGCGTTTGAGAGGGGCTATGAGTTCTTGGGAGTTGCCTTCAGAGGACTGCCAAAAGTTTGCCTGTATCCAGCAGTGTCTGCTGTGTATGGTAACACAGAAGTGACTTTGGTCTACCTGGGAAAGCCTCTGGATGGATGACATGGATTGTTTCGTTGGGACATCGAGATGTGGATGTTTGGGAGGAGAAATCTGCATGTTAGAGGGAAACGTGTATTAGAGGAAAAAAAACAACAAAAAAGTGTGGGTGTGTGTCCAAGAGCCGTCGAGGGAACCACATGGAGTTTGGAAACGGAGGACCAGCCGTACTTCAGAAATTGTGTTACATTTCCTCTTTCTACCAGGCCAGAAAAATCCTCAGGGCTGCAGTTGGTTGAGTGGGAAGCTGACACATGCATGTTGCAACAGATTTTATTGCTAAAATGGCAGTGTGACCTCAAACATTTAAGAAAGGACTTGATACAAAAATGCTTGAGGAAATTACCCTGGGATTTGTAAGTGGCGTGTTTTGTGAGAGACTCCCATTTCCAAACTGCTTGTTCCTTCCTTCCCTCCTTGGGGCCAGCGTGGGGGCTGGAGCAGAGCGGGGCTGCTTGGGGGTATTTACAGTTTTTAGTGTCCTGAGAGGCACGGTCTGAGCAACTGCCCTTCTCTGGTATAACCATACAACACGTGTGCAGCTATTTTTAAGTGTATTTTAAGGGTTGTATATAAAGAAAACGTTGAAAAGAACTGCTAAAAGAAAGGGTTTGCTTTATTCTAACTGGGTACAGAATTTCTTAAAGGGAAAAAATCCCTCCCCCTCCCTGGCACCAGAACGCACACCTGGGACAGGTGTACAGGCTTCATGTCAGTGCAGTTCTGTTGTGATGTGTTTTGGGATGCTCTTGTGGAGTGCAGTGCTACTTTGGGTTGTTTCCTGTGAAAGTTTCCATGGCTTCAGTGACAGGTTTGTTCTCTGGAGGAAACAGAAACGTTTTTCCTGCGAGTTTCCTTTCACCAGAACTTGCGCTCCCCTGGGGGAAGGAAGGCTGAGCACAGCACTGAGCTTGCCTTCCTTTCCACGTCAAAACCACCACCTTTTCAAAGCATTCTTACACTTGCTAATCACTGTTGTGAGATGTCTCAAAATAATGTGGAAGGAGCATTGGGCTTCTGCAACCAGACCTTACCTTCAGCTTCAGTGGCTTTATAAGGCTTTAAGGCTTGCCTGAACCTTTCTTAACTGAATCAAATCCCCCAGTACCCCAACATTCACCTGCCCAGGACTAGTGAAACTCTCACCAGCCCTTTGATGGGGATTCTGGATCACATTCAATGTTTGTGCTCTTCACTGGTTTTCTTAAAGCCATGTACAGACCCACCAGGCGTGTCCATGTGCTGGCATGTGCAGGCTGGGAAGCTGCCAGGTGTAGTGAGGAGGGAATTCCTGCTGAAACCACGTTCCTGTGAGGCTGGGAGGTCTGTAGGGACCCCCAGGAGGGCCCTTTAACAGAGCAGGAAGGCTGTGAGCCCCACGGCTGGCTCGTGACTCTGGTTTTGTGCTGGTTGGTGTTTCCCAGAGCTGCCTGGGCTGTTTCAGAGCTGCTTTTCAGAGAGGGAGAAGGAAATGTTTATTCAACCTCTTTTGCTTGTTGTTTTTTTTTTGTTTTTGTGCTAGAGAATGTGAGTTGCTTGGTATCAGACACTGGCAATTCTCTGAGCATGGAAGAAAGAGGAATTCCTCTTGGGCCGTTGCTCATCCCCCTCCCTGTTCCTCAAGGAGATGAGTGAGGCTTTACCTTGGAGTGCTTTTGGCCGGGTAGATCACCAGGTTCTGCCCCTGGAACTGTGTAAGTTGTTACCATTTAAAGGATTTTAAAGTATTTATTTGTTTTGTGTGTTCATGGCTGAAAGGCAAATCAAGGTGTGTTCCTCCTGCTGCATCAGACAGACTGTGCTGTGAGCAGTGGAGGTGTTTTTGGTGGTGCTGAGAACAGCCAAATAAAGGATGTGGGACGGGCATCCAAGTACCTTCTGGACAGATCTGTTACAGGCATTGATTGTACTGGACTGTAAAGTGTGTCTGCAGAGCAGAACCGTGGGGCATAGAGTTGGGGATAAAGGAAACAAAACCCTGCCCAGTTTAGGAAAATAAATAGTCCCCAGGATGAATGTATTCTCAGTGCAGTCCTGAAAGATGCAACCTCTGCGATTGTCCATGATCCAGTTAGAGGCAAGGAAACCCTGAGAATTCCAAGGAGTTTTAATCACAAATTCAGATTGATTCCTGTTCTTCAGACTGCATCTTACCCTCTAAATAATTTCCCTCTAAATCAGAAATGCTGAAAGTTGAACATTCCTTAAGGGTGGGTTTGGGTGGACTCACTTATGTAAGATTATAACTTATTCCTGGAGACCAATGCTGGCTGTACAAAATATTAAAATAAACTCTGCTATCATTCAGAAGGATCTGTCGGTGTGGATTGTTGGAATGGCACCTGCGGAATCCCACAGATGGGAAGGAGGGAGTTGCAGTTTGGTGCACCAAGAGGATGGAGGCATTGGGCCTGTGTGATCTGCTGTGTGACTGCTGGGAAAGAAAGAGTCTGATGAGTGGTTAAGGAGGGCTTGGAATCTCAGGGATCTGGTAGCTGTGCTTGGGAAATTGCCTCCTCTGAAACAGGGATGCTCACTCATGACTGTGGGAAAGGCATTCCTGCCTGCTGGAGGCCTCTGGATTGGAGTTGTGGTGGTGTGGTCACTGCCCCACTGCTGCACCAAGGGGTCTCCTTCCTCCCTCAGCTTCCTGCTGTTTCCTTAGCTTTCCTGACAGAAGTTCAATATTTCATGGTGCTTTTAGGAAGAAGTATTGTGGTTTTGAGCTCTGAGGCACTTCCCAAACTCTCTGCACCAAGGGTTTGCTTTTAAGCAGTAAATCTTGGCTGACACCTCCTTCAGGAGCAGAGAGGTTTGGTGCTGGCTCACCAAGAAGGCAGAGTTGGTTTTTTTAGCCTGAGGTACCTCAGGGTCAGCTGAGCAGTTGTTTGGGGTATTTTTCCTACCCTGACAAGGGATTTAAGGACTTTGTTCAGGGGGAACATCAAGTGTTCACAGCCCCCATTACAGAAATCAGTCAGATTAACAGGTCTTGGCTTCAGAACCTTACAGGATTTTGGGATAAGTGAGTATTTTATCTGTCATTTTAATAAAATTCAGAATTCCTTGTGATTTGAGTGCGCTGTGAAATCTGTTGGGAGCTGAACACTCGGTCCTCTGTCCCTGTCGTATCTCTGAGGAGGTGAGGAGCTCGATATGGTCACTAGTTTGGGGGCAGAGGCTGTTCCTGGCCTTGGTGGTGCCTTGTGCTGGCCCTAAGCCAGCTGTGTGACTCCTCAGGTGCTGCTGACAAACGGATAAATCAAGCTGGGGTGAGAAACTCCCTCCTGGAAAATGCTTTTATCCCAGTTGAAAGGCTGCAGCGAGTGTACATTTTTGGGAGCCCCGTGTGTGCCTTGCCCTGGCAAAGGCCGCTTGGCCCCGTCCCCCCGGCCACGTTTCGGGTGACGAACCCAGGCAGGAGCAGATGGCCCTGGAGCTGTGGCTCTGCGCCTCCGGTGTGGCTGTGCTCTTCCCTGCCTGCCTCGGAATCCGACAGTGAGACATCCAACTTTTCTCCCTGCTTATTTCTGATCTACATTTCTAAATTCCCCGAGCACACGGGTGTGTTTCCAGATGGCGCCTCTATGGTTTTTTTCCTCTTCCATTTTCACTGGGTTGATGACAGCAGCGATGAGTTAAAATAACACTGGGCCCGATCACAGTCTGATCGTGCAAAACTGGTTTTCTTAAAGTATTTGAGAGGTGAGCAGCCCTCAGTCATTCCTTAAGCTATGTATTTCCATGTGAATATTTCAGTTTTTACATGCTATAAATAGCTCCTAGATGTGTAAGTGAATTTTTTTTTAAGTTATATGCAGTGAAATCTGCAGACAGAAAACAGCATTATTGAAATGGCACGAAGATCCTTTCTGCACTTACAAAGCAGGTTTGCAGGGGGTTGGCAGTGGCTGTGTTGGACTCTGGAAATGACAGTAGCCCACCTTGTGCTAGAGTGTGACTGAAAGGAAAAACTAATGAAGCACTGAATGAACACAGCTTTTCCTGCAGTGCTGCTGGACCTGCTAATTCATCCCTTAAGCAGGTTTTTTTCCTGCTGCTGGATGATGCTGTGTGACTTCTGAAGGAACTCTCCCATCTCCCCACGAGAGGGCAAAGCTGTGGGAGCCTTGTGCTCAAACAAGTGCTGAGTACAATAAACGTTTTTAATGTGGAACCTTCTCCCTTAACAATTACTTCCTGTTCTTATCAAAAACCAAGCCAAACAAAAAACCCTCAGCAAAAGTGGATGATGGACATAGAATTTTTTAAAGTTCACTCCTTCATTTGAACCCTGCATCCTGAAATAGGCTTAGCAAATATTTGCATTTCAGAAAACGATTTTTAGTGACACCAAACTGAGCCAAAGCTCCAAGATCACCTTAAAGGATTGAAAGGGATTTGAGAGGCTCAAACAAAATGTCAGAGTTGCTGTTCAAGGTCCACTTTTTCCCAGACTTGCTTTTCTTCCCCTCAGGTGTTTATGATGAGGAAATAGTGATATCAGCAAAAGATTATTTTTAAAAAATCAAAGTAATTGAAAAGGGATTTTGAAATAAAACCTGCTGTATGTTACAAGTGTTGTTCATTCTTCTGCAATTTTACCAAGCCAGGAATTGAATGGATTTTCCCTTCATGCCTGCACTGGCAGGTGTGGTGTGAGCTATCTGCAGTGGTTTCATGTCTGCTTGATTTATTTTGTCTTTTTAATCCTGAGCTTCCCTTGCTTAGGAGAACTCAGCCATATCCCATCACTTTTAAATAGCAATCTAAGAGAGCAAACTCTGCCAGCTCCAATATGTGGCTTTATAAAGTGCTGGACAAACCTGCCAGTAAGGAAATGGCTGTTGGCCAAAATGCTTTTTTATCATATTCAAATACTGCAGGAGTTAACATTTTTCATGGAATCCCAGATTGGTTTGGTCTGGAAAGGATTCATCCAGTTCCACCGTCTGTCATGAGCAGGGACACCTTCCACTAGACCAGGTTGTACAGCCTTTGCCAGTTCCAAATCACCTTTTGGGTTTCTTTGATGGCTTTTTGTTTGTTTTTTCTGTGTTCAGGTGACAGAGGCCACGTTCCTCTCGCCAGATCCCATCTGACATTGAGCACCTGAGCCCTTCTGCAGGGTCTTGTGCAAGAGCAGAGCTGGAGGGTGGGATCTTGCTTTGGAAGCAGCCAAAAGATTTTATCTCAGCTTCAGCATAAGATTTTACCTATTCCTCAAAATTAATTGACACGAGCAGAAGTGGATCAGAGTTGGAACATTAGTGGGACTCAGGAGGGTGTGCAGGATGGAAACGAGGTGGTTTCACATGCCCACCTCACCCCACGGTGCTGTGCAGCTCTGGGATGTGCCTCTTTACTGGCAGCGTGAGCTGCTCTTCCTGGCAGGAACGTGGAGAGCAGGAGGGGAGATCTGAGTATTGATCCGTGTGCCTGGCTGAACCTCCCCCTCCTGCACTCCTGTGCTGATTCAGGTCCCAGACTGAGAGGTGGAACTGCTTCAAGCCTCTCCCAGGTACGGCTGCAGGGATGGCATTTCGGATAGAGCAATGATGGCACCCGTGTTACAATGATGTCACGCGGTAGAGTTTGTTTTCAAAACCCACAGAAACATATCCTGGCAGTTTTCATGTTTTCTTACCCAAGACCAAGGGAGATGTCCTAAGTGCAAGAGTGTGCTCCAACTCCAAACCCCAAAACCCACAGACAGGCTTTGTCCCTTGTCCTGAGGGAGGCAGCGTGCTAGAAAGCAGGGATGCTGAGTCCCATGGCTGAAAACCTGGGAAAATAAGACTTTGGAGCGTGAATTTACTTCCAGAAGACCTGCCTGCCAGCCCAGGCTGTGGCACAGGGATGTTGGCCCTTCTGCCCAGAGAGGAAGACGGGTGGGACATGCTGAGCTCTGCAAGGAATTGAGAGAGTTTCACTTCCCTTGGTGTTCATGACAGAATTACTCACTTCTCTGAAGCAGAGCAGCAGCAGGGAGGGAGTTTGGGGGGCTGCAGATGGGAGTAGTTTTTTTTGGTCACAATTTGCATTCCTGAATGACGTCACAGCAGTGACTTGTCCAAAACTTCTCCTTCTGGTGACTTACAGCCTCCAGCCTTGAGAGTTTTAGTCTGGAGAGGAGGTTTAGATTTGATATTAGGAAGAAATTCTTCCCTCCTGGCACAGGTTGCCCAGAGAAGCTGTGGCTGCCCCAGCCCTGGAAGTGTCCAAGGCCAGGTTTGAGGGGCTTGGAGCAACCTGGGATAGTGGAAGGTGTCCCTGCCCCTGGCAGGGGGTGGAACTGGATGGCCTTTAATGGCCCTTCCCACCCAAACCATTCCATGATTCTATGATAAAAAACTTTGATTAATGAGCTGGAATAGATGGGTCAGTCGGGTTTATTGCTTTCAAAGGTTTATTTTATTGTACAGTACAAAAAAGGTCAATTTATCCACACGTTTGACAATCCTATGGGAAAAGCTCGGGCTGCTCCCTCAGGTCTAACTGCAACCAAAGTCCAAACTAGATGAAAGCAACCTGGTTGTGGGGCTTTCCAGCCCTTGAGGAGATCTAGGAGGAAAATCATGGAATCCCAGGATGGTTTGGGTTGGAAGGGACATCAAAGCCCATCCCATTCCACCCCCTCCCATGGGCAGGGACACCTTCCACTAGCCCAGGTTGCTTCAAGCCCCGTCCAACCTGGCCTGGGACACTTCCAGGGATGGGGCAGCCACAACCACTCTTGGCAACAGATCAGAGGTCTTTCCTGACTTTGGGCACTGGCTTCTCCTGGAGATGCCGTTCTCTAGAGCATCTGGGCTGTCTAGGATCATAAGGGAGTGGATGCACTTGGCTTCCAGTTGTTTAGAAAGAGCAGGTTCTGCTGCTCCAGCACCCAACGCATCCCGGCTGTGCTCTGGACACCGTGTGATGCGGGTGCTGTCCCGCTCTCGCAGGGGAAGGTCCGCCTCAGCATCCCGGCTGTGCTCTGGACACCGTGTGATGCGGGTGCTGTCCCGCTCTCGCAGGGGAAGGTCCGCCTCGGCATCCCGGCTGTGGTGCATTCCGAGCAGCCTGGGAACGGCTGCGGGCGGTGCCGGAGCCCGGCCGCAGGGCGGGAGCGGGGGGGAAAATGAGATCCCTCCTGCAGCCTTCCCTCTCCAGCCGCTTCCTCCTCATTTACAGGCCAAGGAGGAAGAGCGGTGGCCGCGGGTGGAGCTGCCTGGGCTGGAGCTGCCTGCGGGAAGGGAAGCGGGTGGAGCCTCGCCCGCAGCATGGGGTCTGGAAGGGGCTGCGGCCGAGCCACCGAGCAGCTCCCCTCTGCCCTTCCCGCCCGGTGCTCTCAGGAACATGGGTTTGCTTCCCACTAAAACCTTTCTTCTGAGTCCCATAGAGGAAATGGGCACCTTTGGGGGCCTGAGGGGTCAAAGGTGGGATCCTCTATGAAAGTTCTGGCTTTGGGACTCTTGATTGGTGTTTAAGTCCTTGATCAAATGTCCTCCAAGCCCAAAGACATAATTTTCCCAGTTGTTTTTGCTGCAGTTCACCTGGATCCCTGTAGGCTTGTTGCATGTTGTCAGTCTGGGGGGTTATTGCCTCCCCCCTCCCCGATCTCCCACAGCCCCTCTGGTGCTGGCAGCCAGTACGATGCTGCAAGGCTGGGCGAGCAAGCCCAGGGCTCTGCTCAGAACAACCCAGAACTAATCCTGGCTTCAAAGAAGTCTTCTTTGAGCCCTGCTTTCCATCAGAAAACCCGTCAAGAGTTAGGAGATTCCTGATAGCTGTAAATATATAGAAGAAATTCTTGGCTCTGAGGGTGGGGAGGCCCTGGCACAGGGTGCCCAGAGAAGCTGTGGCTGCCTCATCTCTGGAAGTGTCCAAGGCCAGGTTGGACAGAGCTTGGAGCACCCTAGGATAGTGGGAGGTGTCCTGAGATACAGGAGACCTCAAGCTTCCCTTGTTTCATCCAGAGCAGGTGAGAAAAGAAAAAAGAAAAAAGAAAANAAAGAAAAACGAAACGAGACTTAATGGTGCTTTGCACCATCATCCCTTGCAGAACCACTTGTTTAATTCTCACCAGTTCCCCATCCCAGTGGGAGTCAAGGAAGCCCATGGAGAAACATTTCTTTTTCCCTTTCCCCCCCTCACCGGGTCCTGCTGCTGTTTGAACCGTGAGTGAACCTTCTGGTGCTTCCACTCGGGAATAAATCACATTTCCTGCAGGAAAACACACACTCAGCAATGGGGTTGCTGCTTCCTGTTGCAGTTTCCCCTTTCCCAAGGGTCCTGTGCCTGGTGCATTCCAGGAGAAACTGGGAGCCTGCCCTCTTGTCACAACTTTGCTCTTGGGTTGTGTTTGACAATTTGAAGGCTGTTAAAGGAAAAAGATGGTTTGGAGGAAGAGGAGGTGGGGGGAATGGAAGGAGCTCATTGAATGTAAAACCATAAGGGGATTTCCCAGTCCTCTCCTACAGCTGCAGGAATTGCAGCTGCACGTTTAGACATGGCTCCAAGCAGCTGAATCTCCTTCAGTTTAACCCACCTGTGCCACTGAGCTGCACTGGAGCTTCCTGAAGAGCTGATCAGAGCAGCAGCTCTTGGCAGCTCAATCCCTGTACCTTCCCTGTGCTGATAGTAAAAAATAAATTACCCCCTCTCAAAGCACACATCAAATCCTTACCGAGAGGGCTGGGTGGGGGTGTGAGAGGAGGAAAAGGAGGGGACCAAGCAGCAGCTTCAGGACGTTCTCAGAACCATCCGGCTGCAGGATGTGGGGAAAGTATGAAGAGCAGCAGCAGCACTGCTGCCGATGCCCCAGCGCGGAGCCGCGGGCTCAGCCCGAGCGTGGGGCTGCTTTCCAGGGACCCTTGGGTGGGGGAAGCCTGTGTGGGCTGCGCAGGGGCTCTGCCAGCCCATGGTGCTGCTGGGGAGGGAGGGGGGTTACACTGGCGTGGCTTTGGGGATGGGCAGGTGGTAAAGCAGGGAATGAAGCAGGTTGTTTCCTCTCCCAGCTCCTGCTGGGCTGCAGGAGGAAGCTGGTTTGACACTCAGGGCATCACCTTGATGGTGGCACCACAAGAAGGAATCTCATCACAAGGTCTCCCCAGAGCCTCCCGATCCAGAGAGCGGAGCCTGATCATGGCTGAGGATGCCCAAGTTTTGCAGCTCTGCCAGCTCCTGTGTCTCCAAGCACCAGGTGAGGGGTTTGAGTGTGGGCTCGTGGCAGGGTTTGGGATGAGGAGTTTGTGGTCCTCAGCTGAGCTCAGCCTTTCATGTGCCCTTGAGCAATGCCATGGGAATTTTGCCCTGCTGTGAGCTTCTGCCACTCCTGTTCGCTTCTCTCTTCTCCTTCTTGATTTTTATACGTCAAACTTCCTTGAAAATGGAGGAAATGAAACCACAGGGCTTTTTCGTGAGTGACATGGGAGAGGTCAGCCTCCTCCCAGAGAAGAAATGAAATTTAGGTGGAAGGCAAGAAAATCATCTCCCTGGTCATTTGTGCTGGTTTCAGGAGTTTGGGGGCCATGGGGTCTGGCAGGGAGGGGGGACCCCGGCTGGGATGTCCCTTGGAGGGGGTCTTGGTGTGCTGCAGTGACACAGTTCATCTCCCGACTCTGTAAACATCCCACTGGCACCATGGAACACGTGGCATGTGGAGCATGGACCTGCTGATCCCAGACAGGCTCCTGCTGCAGGGCTGGAGCCTTTCTCCACAGTTTTGAACCTTTTCCCAGCTAGGTAGATTTGGGCAAAGTTTTCTTCCTCAGAGGCTGGATTTGCTGGGGACTTGGGGGTGCGTGAGGACCCTGGGAAAGGGGAGACATGGGGTGGGGAGATGGAGAGCAGGGGTAGATGGGGTTGAGGAGGAAGGAGACGTCCCTGTTCATACTGCCTTGGAAATGTGGATCTTTGTTTCCCGGCAGCTGCAGGAAAAGCCATTTCTGCTGACTTTCACACAGGGACCGGCACTCAGGAGTTCCCTGTATCTGGGTGGTTCCGACTTGTGCCCTGGGTGCCTCATGTGCTGAAGTTCTGAGCAGCCCCAGGACACCCAAAGATGTGGGGGCAGGGGGATAGGAGCATCCTGAATCTCACTTAGACAATGTGAAGGACAGGCACCGGCATCCCAAAGTTGTTGGGGACTCAACAGCTGGGACACGTCCAGCCTTGGCTTGGGATGCAACAGGACATAACACACAGCACCTTCTTCCCCCACGGGACGCGCATCCCTGGGCTCCTGTCGAACCCCTGAGCTGGGTGCTGGAGGCAAGAGGGGTCTGGAGGGACACAATGGGAATAGGTGCCATGCAGGGGGGGCATTTCTCCACCCTGCAGGATCGGTGGCATGGCTGTGCAGGGCAGAACCACTCCCAGTCACCATCTCTGTGGCCTGAAACCCTGAGGAACAGTTCTGCTGCTGGAGCTGTGCAGAGGAGTCACCGTGCAAGGCTTGTCCCCGGTGCTGGCTCGTCCCCAGGAGCTGCGTGACCCCGGTGGGGCTGGTTTCCCCTGTACCCCTCGCTGCCTGCTGGGCCCTGTGGTTCCTCCTTGCCGGAGAGCCGTGTGCGAGTGCATGACCCGAGCTGGGAGTGCTGAGATCAGTAAGCGAGAGCTGGGCCGCGCTCGCTGCCTCCATGTGACTGCAGTTTCCGCTGGCTCCTTCCGCAAAGGCTAAATTGGTGCTCGGCGAGAGGGTGGGTGGCACACGGCCCCGGCGGGTGGCACACGGACCCCGCGGGTGGCACACGGACCCCGCCTGAGCGCAGCTGAGGGGCCGCAGGATGGACCGTGCCAAAGCCCACGCGGTGAGTAACTGCCCCCCGACACCTGTGCCGGGGGAAAACACCGTGGGGGTTCCCTGTGCCAGTCGGGGGGTCTGTGGTGGCCGTGCGTCACTAATGCCCATGCTCGCAGAGCCGTGGCTGCGTGGGCCCGTGCCGGGGCTGTGTGAAGCATGGGGAGCACCCCAGGAGCTCCCAGAGCTCTTGGATGTGGGCTCTGGTGTAGGGCTGCGGGCGAGGGTTTCCTGCCGGGGTTGCTGCCTCCTCTCCTGGCTGGGCAGGTGCCATCCCAGCAGCTCCAGGGAGCTGGGAGGATGGAGGAGCTTCTGGTGTTGGAAGAAGCCAAGAAAGGCTGAGGTGGGTGAAGGAAAGTGGGAGTTTCTGCAGAGGGGTTCAGGAGCCAGAACCAAAACTGGTGTTCTTTGGGAGCAGTGAGGACTCAGCAGGGTCCCTCTCCTCCCACCGTGCCTGGGTATGAGGTGCTGCTGGACTCCAAGGACTTGAGAGGGAAAAAGGTGCTGTGTGTCAGCTGCAGCCTGAGGAAGGGGGATTACCTCCCCTTCCCCCCCAGAATAATAAATCCTGCTTTGATGAGGCACCAGCTCAGCACTTTGGCTGTCCCGAGGAAGGACAGAGCCCAGGACATGCCCTGCTCCCTCTGTGCTGCAAGGCTCTGGCTACCTGGGCTGCCCAAAATAACCCTGTTCTTCCTTCACGCAGTGGCAGTTGTGAAATTGCCGCGTGCCAAACCCTCGCCGAGCCCTCGCTGCTCATTTGCCTGAGTTTCAGCTTTTCCCCAGATGCAAATGCCGTCAGCTCCGGTCCCACCAGGTCAGTAACGGGGCAGCTCCTGCTGGAGAGCCTCTGCTTCCTTGGGAAGGCCCCCAGCAGAGATGGGCACTGGGGGGACTTGGTGGGGCTGGGCTGGTGTCCCCTGGGGGAGTGTTTGGTGCCAAGAGGGGCACACGAGCCCTGCTGGGGGGACGCCCCGCTCGAAGGATGCAGCTCAATGGCCTTCACGAGCAGCTGTGCAGCACCGACGGTGCCTTCCCCCTGTGCGTTGCCCCAGGTGGGACTGAGCTGCCACCCCCGTCCCTGCTCTTCCCCTGCCCTCCAGGCTCAAACTGGGGGAGCCCCACAAGGGCTTCTGCTGGGGTGGGTGGGCTCGTGGTGCCCCTTCTCCGTGGACAGCTCATGGTCCCCAGGTCACCTGGGCCTTTTGGGGTGAACAGTTTGCAGCTTCTGACCTCCTCACCTCTGCCTCCCTCTCCACAGGAGTGCCACCACTGAGATGGAGGCCCCGCTCCCTGGTCTCTCCCTGCTTCTTCTCCTCCTGGCAGTGGGATGGGGAAGCGGGATGGGCGCAGCCTGGGCACCATCTCCTGGGGGCTGTGAGCTCGTAAGTCCTCTCTTGTGAACCCTCACCCTTCTGAGTGCTTGGTCCTGCCTGGAAAAGCCCAGGCAACTCAGCATCTCCAGACCTCCTCCATCCCAGCTACTGGCTTGGAGAGGACTGGTGTGCCAAGGCTATAACCAAAGAGCCACCTCCTCCCCCCTTACTCTGCTCTCCAGACTTCTCCCTCTTCAGCTCCTGCCTCCCCTGGTGGTGTTACATATTCTCCTCTTCCTTCAGGTGCAGAGCATCATGGACTGCAGTGGGAGATGGCTGAGTTCCATCCCAGGAAACCTTCGAGGCGATACTGAGGAGCTGTTTCTTGATGACAACACTATCCAGGTCCTGGGCAATGCCTCTCTGCTCCTGTACCCCCAGCTCTGGCATCTCAGCTTGACCAGGAACCAGCTGGAGCTCATTGAGCCCGGTGCCTTCCTCAGCAGCCAAGACCTGCAGGTGCTCTCCTTGACAGACAATCGGCTCTTCACCAACTACTCACTGACAGCAGCTGCTCTTTCTGCTCTGCCCGCCTTGAGGACGCTGGATCTGGCTGGAAACCAGCTCACCGAGGACATGGTGTCAGTTTTAGTCTCGAACCTCTCTTCCTTGGAGTCCCTGTCTGTGGCCAGGAACATCATCATGAGGCTGGACTCGTCCATCTTCACGAACCTGACACAGCTGCTGGAGCTGAACCTGGAGAAGAACTACATCTTTGAGATTGACAATGCTTTCGAAGGGCTGCAGAGGCTGCAGAGGCTCAACATAGCTTACAACTACCTCCCGTGTCTGGTGGGGTTTGGCCTGACTCAGCTCAGGGTGCTCAACATCAGCAACAACATCATCGAGTGGTTTCTGACCCTGGAAAGTAATGACCTCTTTGAGCTGGAGGTGTTGGACCTGTCCCACAACCGCCTCCTGTTCTTCCCTGTGCTGCCCCGGCAGAACAAGCTGCACTCCTTGCTGCTGCAGGACAACAGGATGAGCTTCTACCAGCGCCTCCCCAACGGCACCTCCCTGGCCAACGTCACCGTGCAGTTCCTCATCATCGATGGCAACTCCACCAACATCACGACGGTCAGGCTCTGGGATGACCTCTGCCACAGCAACCTCTCCTCCTTGCACCTCCTGGACATGAGCCAGAACCAGGTCTGGGGCCTGCCAGACGATTTCCTGGCCCAGATGCCATCCCTGACCCACCTGAAGCTCAACCAGAACTGCATGGAGGCATTTCACCTGTCAGAGGAGGACCCCTTGGCCATGCTGACAGAGCTGGACCTCAGCCAGAACCAGCTGGTGGAGCTGGGGGTGAAGGTGGGCACTGGGGACATCCTGCCCAACCTGCAGCTCTTCAACCTCAGCACCAACAAGCTGCAGGCGCTTCCTCCTGGGATTTTCACCCTCACCAGGAAGATCACTACCCTGGACCTCAGCCGCAACCGGGTTGACCTCTGTCCCCAGCCAGGTG
Source organism: Dicrurus megarhynchus (assembly GCA_013399195.1). Lineage (NCBI taxonomy): Eukaryota > Metazoa > Chordata > Aves > Passeriformes > Dicruridae > Dicrurus > Dicrurus megarhynchus. The sequence continues at coordinate 162,194 of VXAD01010363.1, forward strand.
AGGCTGAGAGTCCCCCCTGCGTGGACATCAGGGGTGTGGAGACCTTGACCCATCTCTCCTTGGCCGGCTGTGGTCTGCAGGGGCTGGGCGGCCGCCCCTTCCAGGGGACATCGCTGATGCATCTGGACCTCTCTGACAACCTCCAGGCACTGTCCGGGGACCTGGGGTGGCTGCAGGACCTTGTCCTGACACTGCAGGTGCTGTCTCTGAGGAACACCAGCCTCTCTTCCACCGCCATGGACTTCTCTGCCCTCAACAGCCTCGTGCGCTTGGACCTTTCAGGGAATTCCTTGGCTGCGTTCCCCAGCTCGCTGGGCACCCTGAGGCTGCGGAGCCTGGACCTGCGGGACAACTGCCTCCCGGTGCTGCCGCCGGACGTGGCGCGGGTGCCGCTGGGGAGGAGCCTGCGGGAGCTCTACCTCAGCCGAAACCCCTACAACTGCTGCACGCTGGGCTGGTGGGACGCCCTGCAGCAGGCGGAGGGGCTGCGTGTCCCCGACGGGCGGGAGGTGACCTGCAGCCACGGCTCCCGCGCGCTGAGCCCCGGCGCGCTGCCCGAGCCCGTCCTGCAGAGCTGCCGCTGGCAGACGGCCGACCTGGCGCTGCTCTACCTGGTGCTGGCTTTGCCCACCTGCCTGACGCTCCTGGTGGCTTTTGTTGTCATCTTCCTCATGCTCAAGGAGAAGCTGCTGAAAATGGTGAAAACTCGGTGTGGGGTGTCCAGCCCTTACTGATGGCTGAGGAGGAGGAAGGGCTTGGCAATGGTCAATACGAGTGGGTGGTCAGGATTACAGGTGATAACCCCTCCGAGGTGGTCAAGATGGAAAACGGATGGATGCAGGACAGAAGGTGCTGGGAGAGCTGCCATTCCTGCCCTAATGGTACCCAAAGGGTGCGGGCCATTTCTGGTGATGGAGCATTGGGAATCCTCAAGGAACATGTCTTCAGCAGAAACCTTCAGCTGGTGTTGGTGAGAGCTGAGTGGACACAACATCAAACATTCCTTGGCTGAAAGGACAGGTTGCCCAGAAAATCTGTGGCTGCCCCATTCGTGGAAGTGTCCAAGGCCAGGTTGGAGTGGGCTTGGAGCAATCTGGTCTAGAGGCAAGTGTCCCTGCCCATGGCAGGGGCTGTAACTAGATGGGTTTTTAAGGTCCCTTCCAACCCAGACCATTCTGGGATTCTGTGACTGTTTTCTCCAGCGCTGCTTTTCCCCCACTTCAGGCAGTTCCTTTTATTTATTCCCACCTGTAGCCAACTCAAAATGTCCTCCAGATCTGCAACCAGCCTCCACAAAGTGCCCCAGGCTGGAGCAAACATCACCTGGGCGCTGTGGAGAAGGGTCTCTGTAGCCACAGCTTTCCACACTGCTCTTGCCGGCACTGCCAAACTCGCAGGCAGCCCTGGTCGTGCACCATGTGCACGTGCTGATAAGACAGGCATTGTCAGCAGGGCTGAAAGACACATTTTAGGGTGTTGTTTCTTCACTAAGTCACAGTCTGGGTTAGAAAAGTCCATTAAAAACAGCCCAAGTTGCAACAACGTGAAATATTGATTGAAAAGTAGGAGAGTAAATTTTATCCCTCGGTGATATTTTATCATGGATTTATATTCCTCCAGTGAATGCTGGATTAAACATACAAAGGAAACAAGAGAAATCCTTCCTCCTTGTTGTGCAAGCCCTGCTCCCGCAGGCAGTGACTCCAGCAGTGCCTGGGGGTTTCCTGCACCCAGCTCTGCTCACAGCACGCTCTGGCTCTCCCAGGGCAGCAAGCACTACCTGGGGAAGTGCTGCTCTGTTCCTCAGGGGTCACTGAGGGGAAAGGAGAAGTGATGGTGGTTTGTGCTAACTCAAAAGCCCTGCTGAGAACTGGAGTGGCTTTATTCCTGTGGCACTGTTGGGATTTTTCTAGTGAAACGCATTTAACAGGAACGGGGCACAGGGAAGCGCGCAGCAGAGTTGGAGTGGGAATTCTGGGGGCTTGTCCTTGCCAGGGTGTGGGCGGGCTCAGCCGCTGATGTGGGGTGCGCTGGGGACTCAAGCCCAGTGGAGCTATCCTGGGAGGTGATGGAGGGAGATCTCCGAGGCTGGCGTGGCGCTGGGAGGATGCCGGGGATGGTGCAGGCAGGGGGAGCCAAGGCTGGCAGCAGGGCAAGCCCCCCCCAGGCACAGGTGTGGGACTGGGGTCATGGTGTGGCTGGTGGCTGTGCAAGGCTGGGACACGGTGTGGGTCAGACCCTGCTAGATCAGCCAGCAGCTCCACTGGGGCTGAGTGCAGTAACGGCTCTGGAAACCCAGCTGTCAGATCTGGCTCGGAAATGGCTGCTTTCTGCCCCAATTTTAGACTGAAATAGCCAAAACCAAACCAGGCCCCAACTGGGGAATCCCTCAGCCTCTTTCAGCCCTTCTTTTGCCCGTAAGCTGCACCCTGGGGGACAGCAGTGACCTATAAATACATCCCCGCGCTGTCCCCCGGCTGCGTTCCGGCGTCTCCCCGCTGGCAGGGTGAGCGGGTGCCCTGCGAGCTCCCCTCTCCCTGGTGCTGGGGCTGGGCTTGGAGGGGGATGTGTGTCCTTCCCCACCGCCACAGCCAACGCTGCTGCTCCATCCGGCGTGGGGTGCAGGGTGCAGCCGTGGGAGAACACGTAGGGCACTGCCCTGGGCACAGATAAAAAGGGGGTGTTCTTAATTGTATGGAGCTGATGGGGATACTCAGCATTCCCCCATCATGGGGCCTGGAAAGCCGTGGCTCGCCTGGAGCTGTGATGTGCATGGGATGTCAGGGCAACAAGAGGAGATTCCACTTTCTCAGTGGTGAGTGTCCTTACAAAGCTGCTCTCACCATCTTCGCAAAGCCATGGTGATCAGGGAAGGTCCTTGGTGAGTGGAGAACCCAAGGGTCCCACCCAGCTTGAGTAACAGCCAAAAGGCCATCCCAAAGAGCAACAGGACATCACCTTCATGTTGGGAAAACCACGGAATGAATGTTCTTTGTTTGGAGCACAATTCTAGAAAAAGAGGGTGGCTGGAAGAAGTCAGCATGGACTGCTGAGGCTAAGTCATGCCTGTCCAACCTGCTTTCCTCTCAGCATGAAATGGATGGATCTGTAGGGTGGGCTCCATCTGCCTCAGCACGGCTTTGGACACGGTGTCCCACAACGTTCTTCATCCAAGTGCAGATGTCACAGTCTGGATGGGTGGGCAGCCAGGCAGGTCAGGATCAGTGGGAGTGAAGTGCAGAGCGCTGTGCTTAGTAGGATGTGCTCTACCAGGAGGCTGCTGAGGGGACTGTTTTGGGATCTGTCCCATTTCATGCCTTTATGCATGATCTAAAGGCGGCTGTGAAGTGCCTCCCTGCCAAGTTCACAGAGGATCCCAAACTGGGAAGACCATTAGGGCTCCATGCTGATGGTCTGGGGTGGGCTGGAGGAACGGGCCAGCAGGAACCTCATGATCCAGGCACTCGTCTGGCCTCACATAGCCCTCACTGGAGAGGAGGCCATGCCCAGGGCTGGGCACAGGCCACGTCCTCTGAGCCCAGCCAGGATGAAGCTGGGGGCAGGCTGGGAGTGGAGGAGAGGTTCCAGGGGCCCTCTCCCTCCCAAGTGGGAGACCCTTCTGTGTTGTTATGTTGTAATTGTTGAGGCAGGGCCTGTGCCAGACCCCTGCACACCCTTTCCGGTCCTGGGAGAGCGGAGTCGGCCTTCACATTTTTTAAATTTTGGCAAGTGAGGCCTCAGCTTCCATTTCTCTCCTGACTGCAGACCCCCTAGGCCAAGCGTGAGCTCCCTCGTCCTCTCCCGTGATGGCAAAGCACTGTGGTTTAACTGACACTTGTTCCATGTTTTTCACAGCAGCGACTCTCGTTCTGGGGTGTAGGAGGAGGGCTCTTCCAGCTGCTCCTCCAGCCACCCCTCTTAGTTATGTCAGGCAGTGGTTTGTTGAGGCCCCTCACTTTGGGATGAAGACCCATCTCACCCACAGCCCTCACAGCTGCCTGGGTTCAGAAATCCAAAACCCTGGAAGCTTTGGAGCTGTAAAATTTCCCAAAGAATCCTAATCCTAGTCCTCCAGTTTGTACATGAGAGCAGGACTGATCTAGTACAGACCAGCCAAGGCAGACAGCTGGATTAAAACCTTCAGTGGGGTGAGTTTGTTTTACTCTAGAACCACCCCCAGCCTTTGACCACTTCTACCACTCTGCTTTTTCAGATACTTTAAGCACATTCTCCCAGAACTGAGCACTTATGAGAAAGCATCATCCAGGAGTGTAAGGATCCAACCATCCCGTTGCAGCAGTGTGAAATCACTGTGTTTTCAAAAGTACTTTCAAGACTAATTCATTTTCAAGATATTCCTTTTCTTACATGTAAGGATTTATTTTTGTGTAAGCTAAAACTGGAGATGTAAGCATTTCTAGGGAAATGTGAGAGTGATGTTCTCAAAGCAGAGTTGATTTATCCAGAATGACTGATACATATTTAACTTCCCAGCAGGCAATAATAATCACCCTATTTGTACAGTACAGCTTTAACAGTGTCTTCAGGACATGAATATTTAATGCTTCATTTTCAGCCAAAGCTGACTGAAATGTGAAAAACTGAAAGATTAAATAATTTAAAATTCTTTTAGGTAGGAAAGACTAAAACCACCCAACAATTTCAGCTGCCGAGTTTCCATTTAATCAAGTCTGGCTTCTTAAACAAAGCTTACTTAAGCCTGGGATTGCTGTGGCCCCTCAGGTTCTCCTGAGCCACCATGCATCAGTTCTGTGGGGCAGAAAGTGTATGATGACATCGTTCTCTCTGCTGGGATGCTGAAATTTGTCTCTGAACTGCCCATCCAGGACATCTTTCTCTGGAATCAGATTCCTTCATCTGACTCAATGTCCCAACCACAGGACTCCAGCTGCTCATCTTGTGGGAACTCCACCTCAACGTTGTAAACGAAGTCGGGGTCATCCTTCTTCTTCCTGTTCTTTTCGAAGAGCTCATCCATGATGCTTTTCCTTTTGGCTAGTTCCTTGTCATCCAGTTTGTTCATATCCTCCTCTGGGTCAATGGTCTCTTCCTGCCGAAACTTTTGCAAGCTCTCAGCCAGGCTCTGTCCCTTCAAATGACCTCTCAGCAAAGTGTAGAGCTTCTGGAGCTGACGCAGCGAGACCCCTTCCAGGTAGGCCTTGTGCCGAGGGTTGTTCTTCAGCTCCTCGGCAGCCCTGCTGCAGTCTGGGAAGAGCCAACACAGGCACCTGCAGCTGCAACAAACCTCTTCCCACACACAGATCTTCTCCCAAACCCTCCCCAGGGGTCTCTCCAAACCATCCAGGCTCAGAGAGCCATTGCTCAGGTTGGGATGTGGCTTTGGGCTCCTCGGGGAGACAACACTACCCCAAAACAGCCCCTCCCTGCATGCTGCTAGGAGGGTACTCAGTGGTTCCTAACAGTGCTGTTACCAATGAGTTCCTCTCCATGGGTCTGGGGGGGACCAGACAGGAATGAATGCACCTCACCTGAGAACTTGGAGAAATTCCTGATGGGCATGATGCGCTGGCGAGTCTTATCCTGGTTGTTGTCTTTGTAGATGAGGATGATGGAGGGGGGCTGGAAGCAGACCCCGCACTTCTGCACACTGAAAGTCATCGCGGCGCCAGCCGTGGCTCCATCAGAGTCCTCAACAATGGCAACGCTCTCTGGAAAACCGGGAAAAAGGAAAACAAGTGGGAGAGTCTCTCAGTGCTGGTCCTTCTGTCAGGAGCAGGGTTCAGCAAAATCACAGGCTCCCAGAGTGGTTCGGGTCAGAATGCACCTTAAAACCCAGGGAAATGAGTTATGAAATTAAATTAGAGGGGACTTAAAAATCCAAATCTGCTGCAGATCCTGTTTCCCAGCTCAGAGGACAGCACTGAGTGCAGGTGTTACTTTTATTTTGGTTTTAAACAAGTGAAAATATGTCAAACGTGATCTCCAGCTACCCTACAGACTGCAGTACAGCAAAGTAACATATTTTACCCCAAAAAATGAATGTATTTCTCCAAATCAAGAAAAATCACATTAACGTTCAAAAGCTCCTTTGAGGCAGAATTGGAAACACTTCCTCCTTTGTAAAAAATCACATAGGAAAGAGTTTAAACTCGCGGTAATGTCCTTAATAGTGAAAATTTCCAAGGCCAGATTGGACGGGGCTTGGAGGAACGTGGTGTAGTGGAAGGTGTCCCAGCTCATGGCAGGAGGTAGAACGAGAGGAGCTTTAAGGTCCCTCCAACCCAAACCATTCCAGGCTTCTACGAAGATGAGAAATAGAAACGTGAGCAGCTCTTTGGATCTGCGGGAAAGAGCGTTTGGATCTCCTGGTAAGCCGGGCTGAGCCCTTCGCTGCCAGCGGTTCGGCAGTACAGTCCGGGTGTTTTATGGCCGTGCCAGCGCCCGGTGCCGCTCAGAGCCGCTTTTCCGCCGCACGAGCGGCCCGGGGGGCGCCGCCGAGGCCCGAACTCTGAGCACGAAGGGCAGCGGGGCAGGGCCGGGTTGGACCCTCCTGCCCCTCCCATAATCCCAGAACGGGCCAGGCTGGAAGGGACCACAGTGGTCACCTGGTGCCACCTCCCTGTTCCAGCAGGGCCAGCCCAGAGCACACGGCACAGATGATGTCCAGACAGGTCTGGAATATCTCCAGTGAGGGAGACTCCACAGCCTCTCTGGGATCGGGCACTGCCCAGGAAAGTTCTTCCTCATGTCCAGGTGGAACTTCCTGGGCTCAGGCCCTGCCCGTGGCTCTGGTGCCATTGCTGGGCCACCGGAGCAGAGCCTGGGCCCTGCCCGGAGCCCTCCCTGCAGCCAGGGACACCCAGGGCTGAGGGCCCCTCTCAGCTGGGGCTCCTCTCGAGGCTGAGCAGCTCCAGCTCCCTCAGCCTTTCCTGGGCACGGAGATGCTCCAGGCCCTTCCTCATCTCCGCAGCCTCTGCGGGCCCCGCTCCTGCAGCTCCATGACCCTCTCGTACTCTCTCTCGCCCTGTCCCCTCACCTCGGGCAGCGCAGAAAGCCACTTCTTCCTCTTTTTCCTCCTCCTCCTGCTCCTGCTCCTCCCTCGGGCCGGGCCCGCCTCCCTGGGCGGTTGCCATGGCTACGGCGCCGCCGCCACCACGACTCAGCGGTAAAGGCCCCCTCCGCTGAAGGCCCCCTCCGGGCTGCCGTCGCGAAAGCCTGCGGAACCCGGCGCCGCGAAACAACGGGCGGTCGGGCCCCGCGCGGTCAGGCGGCGCCGGGGGCACCCCGCGCGAGACCGTGCGGAGCGGGCCGCCATGGCGGGCGGGCGGCTGGAGCCGATGCGGGTCGGGGCCGGGCTGGGCGCGCTGCTCTGCGCCCTCCGTGAGTGCCCGCGGGGAACTGGGCCCTCTGCTGTGGAGACAGGCTGGGAGAGCTGGGGGTGTTCCGCCTGGAGAAGAGAAGGTTTCAGGGAGACCCTAGAGCCCCTCCTAAAGTGCCTAAAGGGGCTCCANTCGGGCCGGGCCCGCCTCCCTGGGCGGTTGCCATGGCTACGGCGCCGCCGCCACCACGACTCAGCGGTAAAGGCCCCCTCCGCTGAAGGCCCCCTCCGGGCTGCCGTCGCGAAAGCCTGCGGAACCCGGCGCCGCGAAACAACGGGCGGTCGGGCCCCGCGCGGTCAGGCGGCGCCGGGGGCACCCCGCGCGAGACCGTGCGGAGCGGGCCGCCATGGCGGGCGGGCGGCTGGAGCCGATGCGGGTCGGGGCCGGGCTGGGCGCGCTGCTCTGCGCCCTCCGTGAGTGCCCGCGGGGAACTGGGCCCTCTGCTGTGGAGACAGGCTGGGAGAGCTGGGGGTGTTCCGCCTGGAGAAGAGAAGGTTTCAGGGAGACCCTAGAGCCCCTCCTAAAGTGCCTAAAGGGGCTCCAGGAGAGCTGGAGAGGGACTTTGGAGAAGGGACTGGAGTGAGAGAACGAGGGGGAATGGCTTCCCACTGCCAGAGGGTAGGGGTAGATGGGATATTGGGAGGGAATTTTTCCCTGTGAGGGTGGGGAGGCCCTGGCACAGGTTGCCCAGAGAAGCTGTGTCTGTAAGCGTTCAAGAACAGACCTGGAGCACCCTGGTCTTGGGGAAGGTGTCCGTGCCCAAAGCAGAGGGTTGGAACAAGATGGACTTTAATGTCTCTTCCAACCCAAACCGTCCTGTGACTCTGGATTTGAGAAATATGGCTCGGCCAGTGAGCCAAGAAACCTCTTCTGCTCTTTGATCACAGTCAGATACTGTTTCCCTTCTGCTGGGAGAAGGTTTGCAGATGAGACATTCATGAGTTATAAAACTTCACTTGTTGAAGTTGCCAGCCTCTGTGATCACTGTGCTGTTACACTGTTGGCTCTGTGTCACCTTAGATGTGCAGGCAGCCTGTTGGGACACCACTGTCACACAGGAGCTCCTGAAGGAGGGGTTTCACAGGTGAGTCCTCACCCTGCCCTCCATCAGCGTAACGTGCCACGTGATTTTCTGTGGGAAGAAGCTTCTCTTCTTGTGCAGTTGTATCACCTCCCTGAGGCGTGATCCCTGGGCATGTGTCAGGAATGTATTAACAGGATCAAGGCATTAACAGTCTGTAGTGGAGGGAGAATAGGAGGCCCCTTTCTAAAACTTATGTGGAGGCCGTTGGTCGTTCTGAGACATTAACAAAGACGTGAAGCTTCCTTTTGGCCATGGATGTGGAGCTGGGGTGAGCAAGGCTCGACAGGGAAGCGTGATCGGGATTAGTGGCACACAGTGTGAGGGCTGCCTCTCATCTTGTCTGAGAAATGTCTCTCGGGGGTCTTGTGCCGGCTTTTGAAGTGTGGGTCTAAATGTTTTGCTCCTGTTTCTGTTTGGAGGGACCTGCTGGTGAAGGTAGAGCTCGGGGAGGATGCAGGAGGATGTGCAGTGGCAGCTAGAATGCATCTTCCGCCGGGAATCTACGTGGATCCCTACGAGCTGGCAACGCTGCAGCAGCACAATCTAACAAAGGTAATGGCCCCAGTGCCAGGAGATCTGGCAGCGACTCACATAAGGACTCGGGGAGTTGTATTATCTGGTCATTATCTGGCTCGTTGTAGCTCGTTGATTAATTCCTGGAAGGATGTGCCAAACTGGATCATTTTCCTGGTGTCTCCTTGTAGCTCAGCTCACTCAGCATCCCCTGGCCCTGTGCTGCTGATATTCTCACACACAGGTGATGTGCCAGGGAGCTGCTGCTCCTCTCCTAGCCCCAGGTGAGCAGCTGTGGTAAAAGGGTCTCAGGTTGAGAAGGTGAAAGGGAAACCCCCAAAGAGGTGCTGGTGAGCTTTAAGTCATGTCCTGTGTGTTTGGACTGAGCAGCTTCCCAGCTTTGTTTTCATCCCAGCTTTCTGTGCTGCTTTCCAGTCTTTGCTTCACATTTTGGGTAAAGAGATGTGCAAAGGCTGTGGCTTTTGTCTCCTTAGGTGCTTAATTTGGCTAAAACATGGGTGCAAAGGCTGTGGGCAGCTCCTGCCCTTGGGATGCCTGCGGTGCAGGTCTGGCCTTGCTGACACACATCATTGAGCTGGCACCTCACAGATTTGGCTGTAGGCACAGTGGCACCGTGAATTTTCCACATGTAGGAATCACTCATTGAAGACAGTCTTGAAAAGGTATTTTGGAACAGTTTAAAGCTGGAATTCCCAACTTGATCATCCCGAGCACAAAATCAAGCTCAGCGTTAGAAAACAGAGTGAGTGAAATGGTTTTCGATTTCCATCACAACCATGCCTGTCTCTCTCCCTGCTTGCAGGCAGTGCTAATTCCTGATGTCATTGACCTGGAGGCTCCCGAGTACTTGGCCAGGGATCTTCTCCTGCTGCTGTTCCTGGAGCTGGACACGCGCTGTTCCCGCTGCTTCCGAGCTGTTGTGCCCGTGCACGTGCGGTACCATCGGCCGGCCAAGGGCACAGAGGAAGCCTTGGTTGTTCTGGAGAGTCCAGAGGTGCTGCTCTGCTGCTGCCACAGTGAGATTCTCATTGATGTTCTTGGGCAGTCCAGAGCTTGGAATGTGGTTGTGTCTGAGATGGAGTTCTTGGTAGTTGCGTGAACATAAAGCGGAAGGCGTGGCGCTGATAAAGACCTCGTTGTCTTCCTCACTGAGTGCTGCTGCCTGGCCAAAGGCAGGGGGTTGTCAGAGACTGCTCTGTGTTGTGCTGCTGCCATTGTAGCCCTGTGCTGCTTGGGCTCTTCCAGCTGGAGGACGTGGCAGTTGTCACGATCCGTGTTTGTCGCAATCCCAGCAGGGCCTGGTTTGCCAAAGGCCCCCTGCTCTGACCGCATTTCCCTTGGCAGCTGGAGCTGTGCAGGGTGTATTTAATAGCCACTGTCACCTATTTAGAGCAATCAAAGAGTTCATATGGTTCCTAACACTCTATTGCTGCATTCCCTTTATAAAAAGGGGCAATGCAGGAAACTGTGCCTGAAGCTTGGAATGGTCAGAGTCTCAAACTCTGAGGAAACAAGAACCTGATATCCACTGACAATGAATATTTTAAGTTATGTGAACAATGAAATCCTATATTTTTGTTACAAATTTTGTGTCCCTTCACAAAATCATTCCTGCCAAGTCAAGCACACTAATGATTTTCAACTCCTTTTCCTTTACTTGTGCATCATTTGAGCAGTGATTTTCTGGGATAAGCACAGGGGCAGGCAGGACTACCCAGTCATTTAAAAAAAGGATGTTAAATCTCCCTGGGTTTCTGCCACATTTACTACTTACAAGCAGGTAAACATTTATTATTAATGGGAAAGGTTTTAAAGTATTGGGAGGGAGATCTTTTATGTGCTGACAGGAGGCCAAGAAGAGAACTGGAAGAATGACTTACTTATTTTGGGGAAAATTCTAACTACATGGCCAAAGCTGAGGGGTCTGCAGGCTAACCAGGAATTCTTTGCCCTGTTAAGGACAGAAGGGCCAAGATACCACACAGGTGAGATTCCTTCTTGGGTACCTGCTGTATCAGGAAGGGAAGAGTTGCAAAGTTCACAGCAAGGACTGCCCAGCATCACTTTGACCATGCAGAGGTGTTTCGCCACTTGGCTCCCAGGGAGTAGATTCTGTTGAGCTGTTGTGGGGGAAAAGATCCCTTATTTGGACAAAAACTTGCAGGCCAGATTGCTTATCCTGCCTGGCTCCTGGTGATGCAGGAATGCCTTCCCTAGGTCACCTGTCTGCAGAGTGCTGGGAACCTGCTGAAGTGGACGCTCCCTGCTCATCCGACACCACCGGTCCCTGTCAGTGGCACAGCACAAAACACAGACCCGTGAGTTCTCCTTCTGGTTCTTTTTAACAACTGCTGCCTTTTTTCCTGTGATTAACACCTTTCATAGCACAGGAATTAATCAGTAAAAGTCTAGCTGGGTGGTTTCCCCTTTGGCAGGCTCCTTTCTTCCTTTCTGCCTGGCTTTTAGTGGGGGTCATCCTGCCCTTCTGCTGCGTTGACAGTCACTCTCTGCTCTTCTGGCCCTTTAACATGGCTGCTCTCCTGACCTTTTTTTCCCCCTGCTTGGAATCCTAGGATACAATTGGCACTGGTCAAATTAAGAAAAGTCTTCACAACCTTGATGCTTCAGAGGGGTAGCAAGGTGGAAAATGATGATCTAACTAAAGTAACAGTAAAACTGCAAAGATTTAAGGAATAGCATCCTAAAAAAAGGCCACTTCTATTTGGTTGGTTGTTACCTGGTTGGGTGAGTGTTTAGGACAAGGTGAAGTTTCTTACTGTGTTCAAAACCAAGGAAAGTTGGATCTTTAGTGTGGCCAAAAACTGTCTGATGCTCAAAAGTGCCACAGTAGTGTAGAGATTCAGAAATTAGACTAAGTTATATAATAATCTGTTGTTGTTGTAACACATTTGCCTTTCTATATTTAAGATACCTGCAGACCGCTGGGACATCTGTAGCTCTTGTCCATAAACATTTTGGAGCTTCCTGTATCCTTGAAAAACCAAATAATTGTTCACTTTGGAGAAATCTGTCTCCTTAGCGATCTGAGCTCACTGTGGGAGCTGCTCTCCATGCAATATTCTGTACACACCCTCCGTGGCAAGGCTGGAGCAGGAGCAGAGATACAGGGATACAGATGGCAGCAGATCCATCTCCTGAGCTGTGCAGAGCAGCAGTGGCTGGCACTGTGTTTGCTGTGACTTAAAGAGGATGTCCCATCCTGGTTTTGATATTGAATCTCAGAGGAAGCCTTAGCCAAGGGCTGATTAAATCAGGGTCTGGTTCCTAATCCTCTCGGTTGCAGTCAAAAAAAGAAACAGCTGGTCAAGTGTGTGTTACATATTTGTTTTTCTTTGTAGGCACATGAGGAATTGATGCTGAGGGTTCCTGTGGGGCTCAGGGAGCACAGTTCCCTGGTGTGTGCCCTGACCCTGCTCACCACAGGGCTCTGCTCTGGCCTGATCCTCGCTGCTGCCTGCAAGTACGGACACTTCTCCCAGTGACCGGCGGAAATATGGAATGTCTGACCTCCATCCAGCAAAACTGACTAGATATTACACTGGATTCCTGATTGGATCCTACTCTACTGTTATTTATGTCTTAGGGGGTGCAAGGGTTCCATAATGGATTATAGTTCCTTTGGCTCATAATGCTTACAAATGCCTTCCACAGCCCAGGAGACATTTTAGATGTGTTGTTGATATCCAAAGCAGATGGAGGGTAAGAAAAAAGCCTCAAAAGGCTGAAAGCAGTGCTGTGGGCAATGAGGCAACAGTCAGGAGTGGACTTGGGGCTCCTACTCCCTCCTGCTGGCCCAGAGCCTGCTTCCAGTACAGTGCTGCCTCTTGCAGAGGTGTTTGTATTTCTTGTCTCAGGGATTGGTTATTAAGGGTATGAAAAACATTATCGAGTCATTAAGGTCTCTGAATTTTCAGCTTGTTGTGCAGGTGGGTTATGTATGGATTTGTGAAGAGACATTCTGTGCGTACCTGGGACAGGTCAATAACCTCTCCCATTCTAATAACTGTGAGGGGTCGGCTGCTCTTGGTCAAATTAGAATCACAGAGTCATTAATGTTGGAAAAGCCCTCTAGGATCATTGAGTCCAACCATTCCCCCAGCGCTGCCAAAGCCACTCCTAACCCACGTCCCCGGGTGCCACATCCACACATCTGTTAAGTCCCTCCAGGGATGGGGACTCCACCAGTGCCCTGGGCAGCAGTGCCAGGGCTGGACAGCCCTTCCCAAGACGAACCTTTCCCAATATCCAGTTTAAATCTCGCCTGGCACAGCTTGGGGCTGTTTCCTCTTGTCCTGTCCCTTGTTTCCTGGGAGAAGAGCCTGACCCCTCCTGTCTGCCCCCTCCTGTTAGGGAGTTGTGGAGAGAGAGAAGGTTCCCCTGAGCCTCCTTTTCTCCAGGCTGAGCAATTGGTCAGAGTTGAAAGAGTTTGACAATATTTGAAATTTCACCTTATTTCATGAGTGGAAATAGACTCTTGGAAGATGAAAGTGAGGGACAGGATAGTGCCTAGAAGCAAATATTTAGAAGATCTACATTCAGTCTCCAGGACGGTTGATAAATAGAAGGAAATGGGGAGGAAATTACCTAATGGAAAAGCCTAGAGGCTCTGGAGCGGCGGAGCTCGGGTGCTGTCCGCAGTTGTCAGTAGGTGGCACTGGGAGCCCACGGTAACTCCTGCGTGGAGAAAATAGATTTAATTCCCGATAAACCTCGAGTACGTTAGTTAAAGCAGGTAATCTGGGGGAGAGTGTGTGTGTGAGGGCGTGAATGATAATTCCTTTCAGGGGCTCGGTGTGCAGCCTTTCATCGATGGCCAGCTGCAGCCTCAGGATCCCTTGGGCATCTTTCTCCTGCTGGAATTCAACGGAGTGAATTCCTTGTGCCTACTTCCACGGCAGGTTGGAAACAATCAAAGAGAGATTTGGGCTGTTTAACCCTGTCAGCACTGGGACCAGCACTGTATCGCTCATCTCCTAGTGGGATTTTTAACTCCCAGAGCTGAGTTTGTTCCTCTGCTCTGTCTTAACGTAGGTAATTCCGTGTTGTAGCCTGCCCCTTGGAATGGCAACATCCCAGATTGCCAGAGCTGAGTGACTGGACTTCATCACCTGGTTTTTAACACCTGAAAATCACAGGCTGAATCCCTCAGCTAAATCAATCTCCCTGACAAAACCTAGGGAAAGGGAATGGGAATGTCCTCTGGGCAAACAATAAAAATTATTTCAAGTGGAAAAAATATGGAAGTAAAGTATATATCCAGATTCTCATCAATCACCTTTTCAACTGAACTTAAGTAATTGATTCTGATTAATGTAAAATATGAGAGGAGTGGCAGAGCTTCACAAGGGGTGGTTTTTGTTGTGGCAAATATTTGCTGTTTTTAAATCCACAGCATTTGTATTATAAATACAGCAGACACATTTTTCCTTACAAGCTGTAAATAAGTCTGATAACTACAGCAATGTTAATTACAAAGGAATTTGCCATTGAATCTCTCTCACAGAGCACAAACTGCTGTCACTAGGCCAGCACAGAATTTAGCAGGTGTACCATGCAGGACGATTCAAGTGCCAGCCCCAGAGGGATCACAGAGATCAGAGGAGGAGCTGTAAGGCTTGTGCAAAAATTCTGGCAGTTTTGGAGACAGGAATGAGGTGTTCAGGAGTTCTTGGCAAGAAAGCACCGCTGCAAGGGTTGGACCCAAACATACCCATCCTTAATGTGTGTAAGGACTGAATGAGAGCAGGGAAAGAAAAGGGGATGGGGTGTTAAAGGCCATGTTGGGAATTAAGGCTTTCTGAATCACAAAGAAATGGGCACAACAACAACAACAAAAATACAACAAAAAAAGCCCTCCTAGTTTATTTTAAAAGCTGTGCCTAGGGAGGGAGACAGAAGGATGGGAGGGGGGGTCAGGATTCTGCAAATGGAGCTGGAGCTGAGAGGGGTTGGGGTACGAGGCCGAGGCAGCACGAAGAGGTGAGGAGCCTCACAGGGATGGGGAGAGGAGGTGAGGGAATGGCGAAGCCACAAACCTGCTGTGGATTCTCCGGGGTGATGCAGAGGTGAATTAGCAGCGGCTGAGCTGAGTCAGAAAGGGAAAATAGCGAACATGGAAAGAGAAGTGAAAGGACGGCTGTGCCCGCAGGGGGTCGGAGCGGAGCCGCCTCAGCGCCACTTGGGAATACCGTTCCTGGAAAACGGGCAGCTCTGAAGGGACAAGCGTTCTGTGGCTCTGCAGAGGTCCTGTGGAGCCTGAGGGAGCAGACAGCCAACAGGTGTCGGCTGGAACCCACAAGCTGGAAATTCCCATGTGCCTGGACCTGCAGGGAGGATTGAGGTGTCCGCGGATCCGTTCCCCCAGGTCCTGGGGAAGAGGAGCTGCCTGCTGCGTGTCCTGCTCCTTCCGAAACGAAAATCGGATGCTGCTTCAAACCTGGGTGGACACAGGAGGTGAGATCCAGCCTACAGGGCAGGTGGAAGCTTGGAGAAGTCATGTGGAAGATTAAATGGATCCCAGGAATGTTGGGGGAGAAGCCTTGAGGGCACGTACGCTGCTTCCCCAGCTGTGTTCCTCCTGGATTCCTTGGAAGTTGCGTGTCCGACTGGGGGCTTGTGCCACTGGAAGTGGCAGCACGGAGAGCTCTGTGTGTCCCGCTGCCGTGTGCCCG
>VXAD01010363.1:179542-247289 GCA_013399195.1 Dicrurus megarhynchus
ATATAAATATTATTTAGGCATATTATATATATATATATAACTAATTTTTTAACGCTGTCAGGGTCTTTTATTTTTCTCTGACTCTGGTCCAGAGAAATATAATATTTTCTATATATAAATAGATGTAAATAAATACCCATAAATACTAGATTTAGCTTATAAGAGACATTTCCCCTCCGCAAGGAGCGGACTACAACTCCCGTCATGCCCCGCNAGCGCCGCGCCGGGCGCTGCGGTCCCCGGGCAGCGGGGCCGAGCCCCGGTAACCGCGGGGGCAGCGCGGCTTTTCTGGCCGCCGTTACGAGGTGCTGCGGGAAAGCCGCGCACCGGGCCCCGCGGGCTGTCAGAGCCCCGCTGGCCCCGGGTGTTCGCGGCCCCACGTCTTTCCATCCCTGTGAAAAGCTGCTGCTCCCTCGGCCCAGCACCCCGCCTGCTTTTACAGCTCCCTGTGTTTCTGCCTTGTTGCTGTGGCTGCTTTTTGTGTTTGTCCCGTCAAAGCCAAGCAGGATGGGTTAGAATCACAGAAATGCAGGATGGTTGGTGTTGGAAGGGACCTTAAAGCCCATCTCGTTCCTTCCCCTGCCATGGGCAGGGACACCTTCCACTAGCCCAAGTTGCTCCAAGCCTCGTCCAGCCTGGCCTTGGACACTTCCAGGGATCCAGGGGCAGCCACAGCTGCTCTGGGCACCCTGTGCCAGGGCCTCCCCACCCTCACAGAGAACGATTTCTTGCTAATATCTGATCTAAATGTACTCTGAGTAGGTTAATGGCAGTGGGGTGCGAGGAGAGTAGAGTTGAATTTAGCCTGGTCCGTGTGGCAACTGCCCAAAGCTGATTTGGGAGCAGAGAGTTGATCAGCTGCTTTCGAGGAGCAAGGCTGTGCTTTGCTGGAGCCAAAATAAACCAGTTCACGAGCTGCCCTACGGCCAGTGATGTCTGGATATGTACTATAAACATTGCTTTGGAGGTCCTGCAGCAATAGCAGCGTTAGGTGCAATTCAAACATGGTATATTGTGACGTTTTTATCACTTCTGTCTTTCTCTGGTTTTGCCTTTTTTTTGGTGTTTTTTTAATACTTCGAAAAACAGGGCCTGCTCTAGAGAGTCTGGGATTTGCTTTGTGGTTGGAGTGTCCTCATACTGTGAGTCCTGGGGTGGTATCTCCCTGAAAAAACAGGGATTAGCTACTCTGTGCTTCAGTTTCTTTGTTTTAGAGACAAAGGTAATTAAACGTACAGGGATGTTGTGGAGGCGGGTTAAAGCATACGTTACCAGGGAACTGGTTCATCACTACAGACTGAAATAAAATAGGAGGAAAGTAGAAATACAAAAATGCAAAATCGTTGTTTTATGAGTTTTTGAGAAGAATCTTTGAGATAGTAGGAGCACTTTAAACAAAATGCTCTGGGTAATGTATTTTAGAGGCAGGAAGCATCTCACTCTAAGGTTCACTGGTTGGATATTGCAGTTCTGGAGGCCAGAACAGAAATACTTAAGGGAGAGTAACTTGGATTTTCTGTGCTAAGTTGCATGTGGGATTCGGCTCATCTTTGTACAGATGTGGTTGTTAAAACAAAAATATCAGGCTGTTAACTGTGGAATATTGGCTGTATCTGTATATTTTGCACTTTTTATCACCATGCAGCGTATTCAGTGTGTCTGAGGCTTGTGCTCTGCTGGGCAGCCACTTGTCAGAGGCTGATTTAGTGGGATGAAATTTGTGCTGGGATACAGCTTGGACCTTTGGCCGACAGTGGGAGTTCATTCCCGGAGGCACCTGCTCGTGCTCCCTCTCTGGGCTGGATGCTGGGGTAGGTGGGTGGATGCTTCAGCCACGTAGGGCAGCTCCAATCTTGGGCATATTTAATTAATCACCTTTTAAAATCCCAAGTGTGCTTGTGTTGTTGCTCAACGTTTTGGTTGTGTTTAAAGGGGGAAATTATTCAAGCACCTTTGGTTTCAGAATAACTTCAGAATTAAGGGTATTGGTTGATGCTGAACTAAGGGTATTGGTTTTGTTCTTGTGACAAGAAAAGCTGTAGGGACCCCAGTCTAGGTCTGTGTGTTATTAATAAGATACTTCTGCTTCAGAGCCCTCGCATCTGTCTTGGGTTGGTTTTGTTTGGGTTTTTCCCCCTTTTATCTGTTTTCTGCTTGAGGAGGTTTCTGGGCTCTGAGGTTCGTGCCAGTATTTTCTCGTTCCTCACAACACACACAGTTACTGACGTGTCTGTGAAGCAGCTCTTTGTTCTGCAAACAACCCCGAGTCACAGAGGCTGCTCCGGATGGCCCGGCCCAGGGACAGCACCAGCAGAGCTCCCAAGTCCTGGCTCGCACACCGGGACATGGCTTTGGAAGGGAGCTGAGTCTCCAAGGCATCCATGGGCAGATGGAAGCAGAGGCCTGGTGATGGGGAGAGCAAGGGGAAGGAGGGGGACGTGAGCAGCCAGGCACCGTGGATTACATTCATCCTGCTTGCTGCTGGCAGCTGGGAAAAGGCCGAACTAAGGTGGTTCTGGAGCTTTCCCTTCTTTTCCTAAAAACGTGATCAAAGCAAAGGCACTCCTTTGGGCTCGGATTGATTCAGCACGGCTGTACCATGCTCCATTTTCAGTTTCCGTGCAGGCACCTCCCTCCTAAATCTAAATGAAATGTGACTGTTTGGCCCTGGTCTTGGAGGGCACGGTGTCCTCTCGGAGAGGTTTTTGTACCTGTCGTGGCAGTGCCAGGGACTGAACCTTTGCAGGTGCCTTGAACGTTGCCACTGCCGAGGTTGCCACTTGCCCTCCCAGAGATAACCAGTCACTGGGTGCCAGGCTGGCTCCAAGAAAAGATAAAGTCCAATTAATGCAGAGCTGGATTGGTTCTGCCTCTTGGCAAGGGCAGCTTGACCAGGAAAGAACCATGGAGGAGGCAGCATCTCCTGCCAGCTTTCAGGAGTAGGTGGGGAAGAGAGGAGGAGTGCAGAGCACTCACCTGGGGGCAAAGGACAAGAAACCTTTGGGCAGGGCACTGGTTCATTCTAGCAAGGAAACGCTGCAGTGTTCCCTGCAGGCCTCAGGATTCTTATCATGCTGTGCTTTCCTGTGTTGTGAGCTTGATAAGACTTTAGGAAGCTGTTATTTGCAATTAAATGCAGGTGGTAAGAGGTTGTAGTTGTTTTCAGATGAGAAGAAATCTCCTAGTGACCTACCAGGTAATTTGCAGTGACCTGCAAATGGAGCTCAGTGTTTATTTTCAAGCCTTACTTCACTCTTCAACATTTGTGAGAGCTCAGAGCATGATTTTACCTAAAGCTGGTAAAGTTGTTTCCTTTAAAAGGAAAATACACCCTTCAGTGTTTGTATTTTGACTGATGTAGTGGGCAGTGTCTGTCACTGAGAGCTGGAAATGCTGGTTTTGGTCCTAGCTCTCTACCTGACTTGCCAGCTTTTTAAGTGGATCATTCTTAATGTTTTCTCAGCTTCCTTTTGTTTTCTCAGCTGGAAATGGGGATTAACCAGGCTTTGAAAATGTCTCACTTGGCAGGCCGGGATGTAAGTGTTAAGATGATGACTTAAAACTGAGTTTCAGTTTTTCTGTTGAGATAAATTTTGACTAGATACACTGTGAATTCATAGCAGGAATTCCTCGTGCTCTCTAAAGGTTACAGGACATTGAAATGCTCCAAAAATTGGTGAGGCAGCTCTTTCCCTTCAGGTAAAACAAGTGGATTTTGAAATTCTCAGATGGATAGATCTAATTTCTGTTTGTGAATTTGAAAATGCTTTTAAAAAATCTTCACCTCAGCTGCTAATGATGTATTGGTGCTTAAAATTATTTGAATGAATACACCTTACTAGGGAAATACAGTATTTTTAATACTCATGGAGGTACTGGGGGCTTTGTATAATCCATAGGTCATTGTTTCCCAAGTGATCTGAGCCCAGATCTCACTGGTGTTGGTGTAGCCCAAAGCTGAGCGGTATTTGAGTCTTAGATCAGGGCTGTTCTTTCAGCTAATTAGCAAAAGTTGTTTTATATCTTTAGAGGAATTATTTCAATAAGACGGGTTTAATTATTTTTAATTCTGTAGTTTGATTTAACGCAGAAGCAGCTGCAGTAAGGAGCCAAAATATTGGGGCAGCGGTGAGTGTGATTTAAGTGGTGTTCAGTGTTAAGAGAGGGATTTAACATCATGTGAATCAGAGTGAGGGCAGGTGTAGTAAGGAATGGAAATACATTGAAAAGTTTTTCCAGTTCAACTTCTACTTTTTTTTTCCCCCCTAAAGTTTTCTGCTTCCTGTTTAGGTGCTGGATGTTTAACTCAGTGTGCACCCACTGTCGGCTTTCCCACGGCTTAACGAGTAAAATTAGAGTTGTCTGGTAGCGTGGGGTTTATTTTAGAAATGGGATGTTTTCTACTCTATGTTGCATTAGTTTTTCGCTTACAGTCATTTTAGAACTACTTTAGCTAGCGGAGGTATCTCCTGGACAAGAGCAAGCAAAAGCTGCTTCTGGAAGATGCTTTTTAAAATCACCTTTGAATATTTAACCCATTTCCTTTTGAAAAGGTCTCCAGTAAAGTGAGAACCTGGAAGAACGACAGTATCTTTCCCCTAAGCCTGTGTACAGCAAAAGGCTGTTTAAAGGGATCTGGGGATTTGGGCTCCAGG
The DNA here is from genome assembly GCA_013399195.1 of Dicrurus megarhynchus. Lineage (NCBI taxonomy): Eukaryota > Metazoa > Chordata > Aves > Passeriformes > Dicruridae > Dicrurus > Dicrurus megarhynchus. Next base: position 184,198 of record VXAD01010363.1, read on the forward strand.
CAGGACCTGGCTGGGCAGATTCCTGTGGAAATAGCTCATTGGCAGGGGCTTCAGCTTGTGAATGATCTGCTTCAGGGTGAAAAATAACCAGTTGTTTAGTAAGTTATGATAATGTTTGAAAGTGAGCAACTTCTAAAATTCAAAACCATTACTTAAAAGGTAAACTTGGTATTTTGTACTTGTGTTAAATAAGCTGAGTGCTTGAGATTTTACCAGGACATTAAATCCACCTGCTGGCATTAATTTTGACAAAAATGTGACCATAAAGTTGTTACTTGGGGCCACCTGGGCAAGTGGCACCGGGCACAGTTTGGGTTTTGCCCTCCCCCAGCCTCAAACCAGTTGTTCCAGTCATCCCAACGTGCCTCTGGTGCATCCCCGCGTGTGGGGATCCACGTCAGGAACTGACTGCTGGAAAAGGAATCCCTGATGTTGGACTTGGCTCGCGAGTGCTGCTGAGTGATCTGACACTAGTGGTTTGTAACACTGGGGGTGTCTGGCTTCCTGCTCCTCCTGCCTTTCTCACGTGTTTGCTGAGCTTTTGGGAGTGCTGCTTCAGATCAAACGCAAAAATGAGCAAGATCTCACGAAATACCGCCATCGTTTTCTGTGGCATAGCAAATAGGTCTCTAATGTTGTTAAATGATTTTTTGCTTTGAAACAGCCTTTTATTTTTCCATGTGTGAAATGCTAGCTGTCACTATTACAGAAATAAATTATGTGAAATCTTTGATTTGTCAGAGCTGGGGCATTATCACCAAGTATGAAATATTTTCTGCTTCTACCCCTGAGTGGAAAAAGCAAAGGGAAGAGTGAAATCTGGGATTTTCAAAGCTATTTAACAACAAGAACAGTTAATTTAATCTGATGCCAACGTGCTAAGGCTCTTTGATACCAATGTCCAGGCTTAGGAAGTAATTCTTTGTGGTAAAGAGAGCCTTGGCTGCTGCAGCCAGGAAATTCAGGCAAGTACCTCCTCCTGATTTTTGGGATGAGGCTATTTCGCAGTAACCAAAGTATGTGTTGGCTGAGGACTCATTGCTTTTGTGACCGCTGCTTTTTCTTTTCAGCCCTTTTGGGATTTTATGTTTTTTTTTTTTTTTTGAGGGACTTGGTGTTGAGATTTTTAGATGTAGATTATTTTCCCAGATAGCTGCTGGAAACGAAAAATAAAAATTCAGGATAGTTCAGTAGAGCTGGTTGGGGTGGTTTCTTCACAAGCAGGGCTGTGTGTTTTAATGTGTGGCTGTGATGTCTTTTGTTTTCTTATTCATTAATAATTATTGCATTGTAAAATATTTTACTTCTGAGAGGCATGATTCTCATTCTTCTTGGCTTGTTGTGTGCATGCTGGAAAGTATTTTTGCAGCACAAGGAAATGTACTCCTTCTTGGTAAACCTGGATGGAGTTTTGCTGTGGAAGAAGTTAAGACTCCTGGTAAACCTATACATCCCTGTCAATCTGACTAGAACTTGGAGCATCTTGTATAATAACGTTTTAGTGTCTTAAAAAAAATTAGAAAGAAGGGTTAGGGAAAAAACTGAAAGAATGAAGGATGAGTGAAAATACTGAGATGAAACGATTTTTAATTTGGTTTAATTCATGGTGGTGATGACTTTCTTACTCTGTCAAAACAAAATTTTTACGAACACCATCAGGATTTAAATTACTTTTTTTTTTTCATTCCCTCATTGCTAAGAGATACTTGTCAGACACATGGTTGGCACTGAGTTTTATCTTGTAACACTTTGGGCAGGGCTCCTTAGAGATCTTTCTTGCTCTGGGATTGAAGATCTTTGGCAGCACCTTTTTGCCCAGTTGTACGTGGCTAGGAGACTGATGGTGGATGCACTTTACTTCCTCAGCACTTCCAAAGCCCATGGACCAAAGCTTTCTAAATTTAAACACTTCTGAACTGGAGAAATCTTTGGTTCAAGGATCTTCGTCACTGGAATTAGATGTGACTTTCATTCCATGCTGCTCTGCTTTACAAGAGTGACCGTGTTTCCTGCACTGCTGAAGCAGCTTTTGCTGCCCAGCCCTGAAAGGTTTTGTCAAATAACTTGTCAATAATCCTCAGCACTTGGGGTCTTTATTGGCCCTTTCTCTTGGTCATGTTTGTAATTTCCTAAGTGAGATTGTGAGTGCCATCAGTGCTTTCTTCTGGTTTCTCGCTCACTGCCTCTGCGCTCACACGAACCTGGTTGTAGAATCCCAGGATGGTTTGGGTTGGAAGGGACCTCAAAGCCCATCCAGTCCCACCCCCTACCATGGGCAGGGACACCTTCCACTATCCCAGGCTGCTCCAAGCCCTTTCCAACCTGGCCTTGGACACTGCCAGGGATCCAGGGGCAGCCACAGCTGGTCGACAGTGGATGATGGGCCATTTCCCAGTGAGCAGAGTGGGACAGACTGGTGGCAAGGGGCTGCTCAGACTGATATTCTATGGGCTCTATCTTTGCTGCCAAGTTTAATAGAGATCTTTATCTCTGTTTTACTCTATTGAAATGGCTTACTGAAATTTGCTTCCTGTTTTCTTAACAATTGAAAGGACCTGAGAAAATTTTCCTCTAGATGACAAACTCTTGGAAAGCTTACCACTTCTAAAGGTATGGCCTTCTTCCATAGGTACAGTAAAATTTATGAAAGGAGAATAATTGTTTGGGTTTTATTTTTTTTAATTAAAAAAGATATGTATTTGGATTTTCATAAACACAAAAAGTATGAGTCTTCCATGCTCATTTGTTGCAGCAGAAATGTTTTATGCCCTTATTTCTGTGTTCACCCTCGCTGGTAGCAGCAGCTACTGGTATTGTGAATTAAAAAGAGGAAGGTTTGGAAGGCATCAAATTGTTGTGCTGGGTGATGTGAGTTGCCCGATGTGGCGACTGCAGTGTCATTGTGATGGATACCAGCTTAGTGGGAGGACTCTGTTAAGTGGGTTTTTGGAGCTGGGATGTGGCCCAGGATTTGCTTGGGCTGCTGTTTGTGTTCTTTTGGCTCAAGGAATAGATTATTAATGCTGCCTCCCCTCATCCTCCTGTGATGAGGGCTCAGGGAGGCTGGAGGTGAAGGCAGTGCTGTGATTTGTCTTCAGCTCCTGTGCTGATGGCACAGCACGAGCCATGTCTAATGTTTTTCCATAATTATCATCACGCATCCCTTGCAGCGGAATTAGACCCCTCAGATAAGTGCTGTCTCTCTTATTTCTGTTAAAATAAATAGCTTTAATTTGGAATTGGGGTGGTGTGTGTTCTTGAGGACATCATGGACAGACACCTCCTTGTTGTCATTGTGTTTTGTGGGTGTCAGACATTGGTCTTGGAGGTCTGTTTTACGTGAGTTCAGTATCACCCTCACAAACATCTTCATCTGCTTTATAATTGCACAGCTGTTATTGGGGCAAGATAATAAGGTAGAACTAGGTCTGACAACTGCATCCTTTTGGTGTGTAAAAGCCTGAGCCTCATGAAAATGCATTTTTCTGCAGCTTTACTCTTGCTCTGTCGTATTTCACTGAAATCTTCTAATTCTGCCTATAGGAATGGCATTCATGGTTTAATGAACAGGCACAGTCACCTATGCTTATGTGTTAAACTCAGACTTTGTACAACAATATAAGTAGTTTTTTTCAAGCCTTTTGCAGCTTTCTAAGTGCAATATTATGTTTTGTCAACTGTTCCAATATTATTTTAACTTGACAGCTTCCTTTGGAAGCTCTTCAGATTCCCAGGGTGCTGGTTATCCTGCCTGGTTGTAGTTTTCACAGGCCTTTTGTCTATTCAGTTGGTAACTGTGTTCTTCATTTTGTATTTTTATTTTTTTTAAGAAGTATTTCATTCTTGAGCTGTAAAATCAAGTTTTGTGGCTGTGGCGCTGCTGCATACTGTATAAACATCCATGGATAGTAACTCCCTCAAAGTGTACTAGTATTGGTGGGATGTATTAAATCACTCTGAAAATTCAGTTTGTTTAACCACTCACAATTGGCATTTAAACCATTGTACGTTTATTTAAATATCTGTGTTTAGGGTATTTTTATCATACATTTGATTAGTGAATTGTAAGCGGCATATGGGGTGGTCATATTAACACAAATGTTGGGGCTTTTCATATTTTTCCCCTACTTACTGGCTCCTGTACTTGTCCTTTAGGCTTGGCAAAAATTAATCTCCACAACATCATAAGAATTATTTATATATTTTGAATTATGATATAGTTTCATGTTTTTTTTGGCTGTTTAGTATATTTTGATTTGCAGCCTGTACACCAGTTCTAGTTGGTTTGGATTAGTTTTCTTTGGCATTTTAGATAAAAACCTACTTATGGGTGAGAAGAGTAAGAGAGGTAGTTTTACTCGGATTGACTTAAAAAAGAAAAATTAGAAAGTTAGTTTAAAAACTCAGTCTGGCAGCCAGTATTTTCAGTGGCAATTGTAATTTCCAGTGTCCAAATGAGTGCTCTGGCTCCCTGAAAGGCATACAAGAACATTAGCCCAAATTTCAGGGAGTTTGCTGCATTAAGCTGTAAGCGAATGTGTTGCTTGTATGTGCGCAAGTAATTTTCAAGTAGTAAATTGGTAACAGCACACGAGAAAAACTCGGGCAGTTCACAACAGGAGTACTGGAACGTGAACTGCGGCGAGTGATTTCCAGAGCACCTCTGCCTTGCTCATCTTTCCCCTTTTTTAAGGAAAGCATTATTACAGTATTTTGTTTTTCTGTTGAGGAATCCAGGTCTAATGTTCAGAGCTGTATCTGAGAGTTCAGGATAGTTTGAGTTCGTGGCAGCTGTGCTTTGTACTTCTTGTACTGTTTATTTTGTCTTGAGATCATGGGGAAGGGGTTGCCTGGGGTGCTGTGCACTGGCTGCAGAATTGGTTGTATACCTCATCTAGGTACTTCACCTCTCCTAATAGACCTAAATATGCCAGGAAAAAAATAAAATGAGGGCTTGTGTCCTTGTATAAAATCTGTAAACCTTCAAACCTCATCAGTGTAATGAAGTTCTCTCTGAATGTGACAGTCCTGGAATACTTGAGCAGACACTGTGGCAGAAGTGTGAGCAAGGTTCTGCAGCTGAGCTCTGCGAGTATTTTACTAAGACCTGATTTCATCCTGAGCAGCTGTTGGCAGGGAAATATTGGGGTGACCCTTCCTGAGCTTGTTGCTTTCTCATTTAGTTATAAGATCCCACTGGGAATAATGCATCCTGCTCTGGAGTCCTCAGCAGAAGAAATGTGGACCTGTTAAAGTAAGTCCAGAGGAGACCGTAGAGGTGCTCTGAGAGCTGGAGCTTCTCTGCTCTGGACACAGGCTGGGAGAGCTGGGGGTCTCCAGCCTGGAGAAGAGAAGGCTCCAGGGAAGACCTTCCAATGTCTATGGGGGGATTATGATAAAGAGGAAGAGACTTTTTACACAGGCAGATTGCAATAGTGCAACGGGAAATGGTTTTACAATAAAAGAGGAGAGATTTAGATGGGTTATTGGGAAGAAATTCATCCCTGGGAGGGTGGGGAGGCCCTGGCACAGGTTGCTCAGAGAAGCTGTGGCTGCCCCACCCCTGGATGGGGCAGGAGCAACCAGGTTGGATGGGGCTTGGAGCAGCCTGGGCTAGCGGAAGGTGTCCCTGCCCATGGCGGGGGGTGGAATGAGATGGGCTTTAAGGTCCCTTCCACAAACAGCTTTCCCAGCTATCAGCAGTGAACTTCCTGGTGCAGCAGTGGGCTGCTGCAGGGAACTGTACTGCAGAAGTTTCCAGTTTGAAGGAGTTAGTGTAGTCTCTTGTGGCACAAATGGAATATAACTCTCCCAGGAGAAATGGTCTCTAGTTTCTGTGTAGTGCTGCTGAAATACGCTTGGGAAATGAACTGTGTCTACTGAAGCCATCTCTGGGGGGTGATTTGTTTTTGCTGTGCTCAAGTGCTTTTGGTATTCCCAGCTCCTGCATTTGATTTCTTGGAGCCTTTGCTCTCTCTGACCGAATTTGTGTCCAGTGTGGGTATGAGAAAGGAAGCACCTTGAGCTTGGGCTATGCAGGGGTTTCAGCAAACTGGTGAACCTTTCCCAGGGGCTGTGACAATCTGGTCGGCAGCTGTGCTGATGCCCCCTGGGATTTCCCCCTGTGGCATTTTGTGGCAAGTTGGCACTCCTGTGAGAAGAGTCAAGGGTTTGGCCCCAGGGCTGCTGTGCCGAGCTGAAGTTCCCACTATCCACTGGCTGACAGTGGTTGGAGCAAGCCTTGGGCAGCCACTAGAGAGAAACAAAGAGCTCTATTCTGAGTGCCTGTGAAAAAGAGAGCTCTTCTGGAGGGAGACATTTAATCTTTCCCCTTTGTCTTTTCCATTATTATTCCTTTTTCCCTTAGCTGACATTTGGCAGCTCTACCAGTGTGATGAGGGAGTGCCGGATCCCTTAACCTTGGATTCTTTCTCGTTTTGCCACCTTCACATACACTGTTACCTCTAATCTGGATGGGGAAGCCATGGCCTTGTCTTACCATTGCCCAATAATATTTCTGGAGCTAAAAAAAAGGTTAAAAAAGCACTTTCATTGTGTGTTGGGGTTACTGGTGACCCTTCTGCGCTTTGCCAGCAGACTGCGGCTTTTAGAGCTCTGTTGCATGGTGAATCTCCAGGTTAAAGAGCTGGGGATGCTGTTATTAACACAGAAATGCACCAAGCTGTACAGGTGCCTCGTGCAGGGCAGCCTTTAGTCAACTAACTTTTGCTCTGGAATGTGTGGTCCCTCCCTGCCTGTAAATGTCAGCTTTAATTAAGAGAGAATCTCAACAATGAGATGCAGACTTTTTTTTTTTTTTTTTTTTTTTGTAAACTTTCCCTACTTGCCCTTTTCCCTATTCTCCTTTGATGTTTAGAAAACCTCAGCTATAAAAATAAAGGCAGAAAAGTGCCTGCTAGGTGGTGAAATATGAGTAAGCACAAACACCTCAACTCGTGGATTTGCATGTGCTGTGCCCGCCGCCGGCTGCCTTGTCTGCCTTTAGTTGACTCAGGATTTTCAGGAGGCAGAACAAGGATAATTTCCTTGTTCAGTGCTGAACAGGCTGGTTCAGACACCTTGGAGCATGTGTTACCATTATGCATCTTTGCACAATGGTTCCTTGAAGGAAAACTCTGGCTGCGGGCTGGATAAAGCAGAGCGTGGCCTAAATTCGGTGGGTAGGCAGCAGCTCCCCAGCCCCGCGGCAGAGGGTGGGAATGGATCCTTGGATCCCTTTGGATTTCATTCCTCGTCCACCATGCTCCTTAGACCTCTATGTTCCTGCAGGGGCTGCCTCAGAGAAAGGTGGGAATGGGCATCTGTGTCCATCAGCTCATCCCTCTGCCTTGTTTTCTGTGTGCTGCTGTCATCAGCTGCCTTCCAAAGTGAGTTTTCCTGCCAAACCTAGGGGAAATGGGAAATCAAGGCAGTTGGGAAGTCACTTCTGAGGCCCATCCGGTACTGTCATCTGTGGCTGAGGTGTTTCAGAGGCGATAAAGCAGAGGAGAGGTTCCTGGTTTGCTGGTGGTAAAATGCCACCACAGTTCAGCGGAGCCACATTTATTTCATGAAGCAGAAGTGACGACTCGGGTGGGTGTTGAGTGCTCTGCAGGGTTCAAGGGACAAAGTGCAGATGAATCACAACTTACAGGTGGCCCCAGTATTCAGGGAGCCAGATATCGTTAATTTGCTTAAATTTTCTCTTGCTAATGGGCTTTTAACCAGGACTTTTGTACATCTTGGCAGTAGTCTGGGCCTACTCAGATTTTCCCCATTTTTTTTTTTCAGACACAGTCTTCCTCAAAAGACTGAGATCCCTTTTGATTTCAAAAACGACATTTTTGCTGCCCGGTTGCTCATTTTCAGTGCAAGACTTTGCACATCTGCTCAGTGCCTTACAGAGCCAATAATTGCTCCAGGTTGTAATGGACTTTGGCAATGGGTTTGAAGAATATTTTCCTTTAGGGAGCCTTAGGAACCCTTTCAAATACCCCTCAGTAGGATATTTGTCTTGTATAACTCGGTTCATGGTAAGCACATCTATTACAGTTTTGGCTATTCCTTCTTCTGTGCTAAAGATGATTTCCTGTCTGCTTTTTTTTTATTCCTTCCACTCAACTGTGGTTTTTTTCTTCTTTTTTTCCCCCCAAATCTCTTTATCACTTGGCAATTAAACAGCAGTTATTTTTGCTGTGTTTCCTTTCTATTTGTGTGACTCAGCAAAAATTGTAAGGAAATTAAGGGATTGGAAAAATTGGAAAGAATTTAGCCGGGTATGTTCTATGTGTCATCCAGTCTGATTTTGCCAAATCAGGCTGAGGTTCTCCTACATCCTTGTTAAGAGTGGGAATATTATGTTTTTCCTCTGCCACCTGTAGCAGTAAAGGGAAGATGGTAAGGAGGGACCTGACCTGCTTACAAACTTCATGGTGGTTGCTTTGGTTGCTGTGTCCCTTTGTAAATCTTAATGACAAATTGGTTGGGCTCAGATATTTTTTATTTCTGGGGATTTTTTCAGCTGTTCTCCCAACTGCATCATTTGAAGGGCGAGTATCTTGCCCGTCTGTGGTTGTAAATTAGGGAATCTGAGCTTGTTTGGAGTATTCTAGGTTAGCGTAGGTCCCTCTGCGCTCCCCATAAAGAAAAGCTAAATAAAAATAACTTGGTTTTCGCTGGCATGTGGTTTGGCATTGACCAAATCCTCTTTTCCGAGACCCCCTAAAGCTGGAAGGAGAGGCTCCAGCACATCCTGTGGAGGTTGGTACCTGCCTTTCCAGAGGTGGGATGGCTCCGAGCGCCGCGTGTTGCGTTGGAGCATCCGCAGGTGTTTCCGATAACCCTAGGTGGAGCAGATGATCCTGCTGGCTCTTCCTGGTCACTGTCACAGTTATTACTCTTGTCCGTGCTTTTGCACGAGTCCTCTCTTGGCAAGCAGATGATCTGGGACTACGTTTGCCAAGTCTGCAAGAAAGCAATTCTTTGTCTGCCACTGCTGGGTTTTTTTGCATGGTTTTCTCAGTTGATGAGATAAGTATTTTCAGTCTCTGAAGGTAGTTTCATTCTGTTCCAAAAAACTCCTTTTTGAATCTGATTAAATAAATCTCGTGGATCCAAATGCTTCAAGTTGGAAAGCTAGGCATCCCAGAAGACTTGTTTTGTTTTTCACGGAGAAGACAGTCTGAGATGTGCTGGTTTTTGTGAATTTTTCTGCAGCAGTGAAATAATTTCAAGCTGTTGAGCTGCTGAACTAAGAGGCTGTTAGTGATGGGGCAGGAAGCTGTGGCTAGGTAGCACCATCTGAATAAAAACTTGTCAGAAAGCTGCTTTCTGCTAATCCCTGGGAGGAAGTGAGCTATAATCAGCACTAAGTGAGCTAATCACAGGAAATCTATTGCTCAACAGGAGCCTTTAAAAAAAAAAAAGAGGGGGGCAGGGAGAAAAGAAGAATACCCATGGAGACTTTTCATTCTGCTTTTGGACTCCAAAATCTGTTTGATCTAAGAAAATCGAATATCTGATGAAGTGAGCAGCCCTCCAATCTCCCCTTAGAACAATGAAGCATCAAGTCTCATCTCTTCCAGTATGGTGATTTTCAGGTATTAAGAGCTGGTGGTGTGGGGAGGCTGTGTATAAACAAACTATCAAACCCACTGGAGGCCCGGGGGCAATGGGAATGAGTCTCCAGGCATTTTCAGCAAGGATTTTTATAATATAAAGCAAGAGTGGGACATGACTATCTTAAATTTGCCTTGTCAAACCAGTCTTCTCTTGCAGCATCACACACTAGGTTTTGTATTGTTCTTACTGGCTCTGTGCCCTTTTTCACATGACATCTTCTGCCTTGGAGATTTGTTTCCCGGGCAGCTCCTTCGCTCTTTCCCTCTGCTCTGGCCCTGCCTGTCCCGGATGCAGTGACAAGTGTTGCCAGTGGCCCCATAAGGCTCCCCGGGAAGTGGTGAAGCCACTGCCTGGAGACGCTGCGGTGGTACCTCACTCTTCTCAGCCCTGCTGTCCTCTGCAGGGACTGCACCCACCAGCAGCCCTTCCTGCATTTTTGGCCTGTTCTCTTTTCTTCAGTTCCTTCTGTCGGACCACAGACAGTTTTGCTGTGTTGCCTTCAAGCTGTGTCCATGGCCCAAGTGTTTTGTAGTTCAGGTGTTGTCCCAAAAGTACCCTGCGGCTGTAGTGGCCCATCGAAAGCAAAGTGGTTGTGTTTCTTACTGCCTTGCTAGCCTCAAATTTGTTACTCCTCCTCTTTGGTCAGCCCTGCCAAATGGACTTAAATGTGACGTTTGTGCTGCTCCTTCTGTGTTGTGCTGCTGATAGTAAATGAGCTGAGTAATTTTTACCTGCAGTGAAGAGCTGAGTTCAGTGGGCAGCTCTCTGAGGCTCCTGTCACAGATTCATTTGATGTACTTCACTGGTTCAGTTCTGGCTCCTCAGAGATCAGTGGCAGTGTAAAGCACAGCATCGTGTGCCAGGAGTAGGAATTTAGGGACACGTTATCAAGCAGCTCTGAGCTGGATGTGTTTTGTTTTGGTTTCAGTAGTCCAACGTAGTTTTGAATCACATCCCAGGCAGTGAAATACAGGTGCAGCCTGGACTGCTCAAATACATTAATTTGAACATCCTAAGAAGACAAATTCATGTCATCCTGATGTGAGAACTTTCTACACCAGCTGTTTGGTTTGACACACGATACCATCTTCCTACCCCTGCTCAGGGCTTTATGAGGCTCACGTGTGTGCACTGTAATCCAGATTTAAAACTGAATCTGCTCAAATACAAGTGCTCCAGGGAAAATGTCAGCGTGCACTATAGCAGAATGATTAACTTCTGTTTTATTTTATTTCCTTTCATCCTTTTGTTCCTTTTTGCCTTTTATTTCCTTTTCTTGTCTGGAAACAAGTTTGAGAGGAGAAATGCGTGTCCTTTTCTAGAAGTCGGAGGAGCTGAAGAGCAGCGCAGAGCTTCAGCTGTGCTGGGAGTGCGTGTCAGGCTCCATCCCTGTCACGAGGGAGCCGGGGCCGGCGCAAGAGCCGTGCTTAGGAAGTCCTTCAGGAAGCAGCCCAGCTTTATGCTCACACAAGGGGAACTGGGGGGGACAAACAACAAAAAAGGGCAAGTCAAAGCCAAAGCATTCAGACTAATGTGCTGCAGCAGTGGGTGTTTGTCAGCTTTCTGAAAGCACTGCCCAGTCCTCGCTTCAGCTTTTACTCACTGTCGGGGTTATGTTTCTCTGGTTGTTTTCCCACCAGTGGCAGTGACAGGAGCGGCTGTGCCTCTCCTGTGACCTGGCTGTGACCGTGGGTTCTCGGGCCCTTTCCATCCCCAGAAGAGGAAAGCTAGCGAGCAGCAGGATGTAGATTGTGAAAATGAAACTCGGCACATGTGAACCTGGTGGGCAGGTCTCTTCAGGGGCTGGGAGGGACAGGAGGTGGGTTAAGCTACCCAAGGAGCTCCCTGTGCGTGGCTTGCCTCAGCCTCTCTGGGCAAAGGTGGAAAGGTTAATGGTGCTGAGTTAACTGTTGGACTTAGTGATCTGAGAGATCACTTCCAAGCTAAATGGTTTGATGGGAGAGAGGAGTTGCAGTTGTGAGGAACCTGCTTCCAGGTCTCCCAGCGTTGGTGATGAGGGATTTAGGACACCCAGGCCCTGCTGAACACTCGCTGCTGCCTCTGCAGAAGAGCACATTTGTTCTTTGGCTGTTTAGGATGGAGAGAGCACTTAATTTTCACTGCCCCAGGGCAGGGCAAGAAACCTTTGTCAAAAGGAGGGGACAGCGACTGGGAGGAGTGTCATGTACTGTTGATGAGGGCTGAGAATCAGAGCTCTGTGGCCACAGCACTGGCACCTGTGAATGTGTTTTGTGGGTTAAGCAGCAGAACTGTGGGGGAGAAAAGCTTGTAGCTCTTCTTGTGTCTGTATTTTTGGGAGTGTGATGGGCTGCAATTGTGTCCTGTGGTGGGACTGAACCTGTCTGAAGGCTGTAGTTAAGTATTATTTGCAGCTTCTGAGCTTGTCTCTGTGGTTCAGTCCACTGCTTTCTAGTTCTCGTATTAAATGTAGTGTGAGTAGCGACTGTGGGGGAGCTGCTGATGTGCTCGAATACATTATTATTCCCGGTATTTCCTTCACTGGCGAAGATGAAAGTGAATCCCTCTTCCATGTCTTACCTTTAGCATACTTCTGTGAGGCTGCTCAAACTCAGGTGAACTATTTTAGTAAATGCCTTTCAGCCAAGCTAAAAACCCCACCATTACTTGTGTCGCCTGATTGTGTCAGAGAAATATGAACCTGACATCCCCTTTGCTGGGTTACAGATTCCTGGCGGGCACTGGAAAAAAATTCCCCCCGTCTTTGCAATGCTCTGCACAAGGAATGAATGAGCAGGGCAGGCACGTGGGTGATGGTGCAGGAGTGATTCCATCTGGCTGCTGTGATCTGAACAGGCTCCTTCTCCTCTTTGGGGGCTGAGAGAGCAGAAACAGAGCTTTGGAGGGTATTTGCACTCTTCTTTTTAAATCTTGTTTTTCCTTTTTTAAAATCCCTGCTCCAGTCATTGCCCATAATGCCAAACCTCCGTAGCCATTTCCAAATACTTCCTGACGCCGTGGAAACTTCCCTTGCATGATGAAGGCAGGATAAGGCTAAAGGAGGGGGGAACTCTCCTTTAGTGCAGAAGAAAGAGAGCTATCTGGATTTGAACCTGGATAAAATGATTGATTTTTCACTTCCGATGATGACCGAAGGATCGGAACTGTGCTTCGTGACATGCTTGGCATGAGTGGAGCTGTTGTCATTTATTTAAATGATGAATTCAAAGCTGCTGTGCTTTGAAATGGGCTTTTGTGCAAACTAGGTTTGAATTCAGCACTTTATTTTAACAATGATCTTTGAAACAGCCACTCAGAAATTCTACCATGTGTTGTTAAATAAATCACAGTTTAAATTTTTCCTTAAAGCTGAGGTTTTCCTAGACCACAAATTTAATGAGCTGGAAGGATTTTGGTGCTGGAACCAGTCCCCGAGGTGGGAAGCTGATGCCTGAGCTGTTTCTGTCTCTCTAGTTTGCTCCACCAGCCCCATGGCTTGTTTTCCTGCTGTGGAGCTCCTGGGCTGTACTTTGAGCGAGGTCAAGGATCTCTGTGAGCGCTTTGAACGGTCAGCAGCTGATCAGAGCTGCAGCTCTGAGGGTTCTGCTCAGATGCTGCTACACCAGCATATCTTGTACACCAGTTCCTTGAAGCGCCTCATTTTCTTCTGAAATAGATTTGGAGTTCCGTATCCTTCCTTCCAACTTGTTACTTCACAGTCTCTTCTCTGGAGCACAGGAGATACTAAGGAATAATTTGTTTTGGATCAAGACAGAGTATGTGATGAGCTGCTTGTGTCACTGAAAAAGAAGGATTTTTACTAGAGTGAGAATTTTATTTTAAAATTGCATCAGCAGAAGTGCAGTTGGTTGGGTTGTGTGGTTTTTTTGGTGTGTGTGGGTTTTTTTGTTTGGTTTTTTTTTAATTTTTAGCCTGAATACCACATGACAGTGTTGTTAATTTAGTGACTGGCCTCTCTACGGGAGTGTGTGGGGAATTACTGTGGGTTTGGAGGGCCAAGTCTGTTCTTGTCCAGTTTAAGATGCAGGTGAGTTGTTTATCCTTACATCCTGCTCTTGCTCTTATCAGACAGCTCAGAAAAACTGCACAGATGGAGGAAGTAATAGGGTTTGCTTTAGAAAAAATACAAAAGGCTACTCATGATGTCGCTTTCTTTGCACAGTGTATCATTTTGGCTTTCAAGTTACGTGATGCACTTATTCACCTGCTATGGTTTATTTAGCTGTCTGGTTGCATTTGTTGCAAACAAGGAATGTTTTGTCTTACGTGTTCGTCCCCATTTGGATACCTAAGGAGCCTATATGCACCCCTTTTCTGAGGTTTGATTAACAGAAGGGACACAGATTATGGTCCCCTGTACTACCATCACTCCAGACCCAACTTCAGTATTTATCTGTATGTATGAATATACGTGTATAGGAATATATACATATATATGAGTGTATCAGTTTGATTTGGTGGATCTGTTGTATATATATGTTTATAAGGCAAATACCTTATTTGGTTTATATATCTCAAATGGGTGGCATGTACTTGCTGCAACATTTTGTAAGGGAAGCATTTGGAATTAAAATCCCTGTGGGTTGGCCGCTCAGGTCTGCTGTTGGGTTGCAGGATACTTAATTTTTGTTCCCCATATTACGGTGCAGGTATCGGAAAACAAGACAATCTTGCAGATGACTTGCAATATGTGAAAGAGCAATCAGTAAGTGGATCTGGAAGAGTGTTGGGAATCACTGCCTGATTCACAGCTGCATCCCTGCAGCCACGTTCAGGTGGCAGGTCTGTTTATAATTCCCTCATCAGAGAAGGGCTCCAAGGCAGGGCCCTGTAGGTGGGTGCTGCACAGCTTGGGGTGCTCTTCCTCCTGGCCTCTAGGTCATGGAGCAACCAGCACATGTCCACTTTCTACTGCACTGCCAAACATTGTGCTGCTTGTGCCTCTGATGGTGTTTTACAGAAATTATGTTCTTTCATGGGCATTTATGTGGATAATTAATGTTAATCTCCTTTGAACTCCACAACGTAAACCAGAGTGCTGCTCCAGTCCAGGCTGCTGGCCTAACTTGCGTCCCTCTGTTGGGGTTTGGCAGCATTCGCCCACCGTGCGAAATGCCAGGGAGTGACAGCCCACGTTGTTTTAGTTCTGCTGCTGGGCAGGATGCAGGTGTTGTGTTGCTGGGAGCACAATAATTGAGAGGGGATTGCACTCCTTGTCGTGGCTCTTGTGAATGATACTGATAACGTGAGACGTGCCTTGAGATGTGATGGGAAGCTGGTGGGCACCAGGAGGCCATTCATTTCCCAAACTGGTGTGAGAGGAGGAGGTCAACACAGATGTGTTGTCTCCTGTTCCAAAGAGGTAGCTTGTCATTTGAGTGAACAGAGGAATTGAGGGTACATTTGTTACTGTTACCTGTGATTGAGAGGTAGTTTCTGTGCATCTTTCTTTGTACTCTTTCCTCTGTAGCAGGGAGGCTGCCTATTTCCCGGTGATCAGAGCAGAATCTCCAGAATACTACAAGGAGGGAGGAAGTGCTAGCAGAGATCTTCTTGAATGGGGAATGTGTCACGTAGATGTTTTATTGTGCTGTGGTTGTAGCTATAGCAGGTGTTTGTCCGTGTTTTTGCTCATGTTTTTGTTGAGGATTCAAGGAGGATTGTGGTGATACTATAGGTTATTTTCTGCAAGTGGAGAAAGTTTGGCACCAAGTGGGGAAGCAATGCAAGCCTCATTCAGAAATGGAGAGCATCCTGTGGATCTCAGTGCTGTGCTCTTCAATGCAGGCTGTGTGATTTGGGTAGAGATGTTCTGAGTGCGACTTAATGGGGATGGTGTGCTGAATTATGGCTTACAGACATAAGCTGTTCCTTTGTCCCCAAGATCTTGTCTGATAAGTGACAAGAAGGAAAGCATCTAAGGCCTTTAAAGCTGTTTGGTACGAAGCTTTTTGGACTAGAGCTACCCCCAAATGATGTTGTACTTAGGCCCTTTGTGTGAACAGAGAACCAGATCTGGGAATTGTTCATTTGGTCTGGATTACTTTTATCACTGGAAATGTTTGTCGCTCCATCCCACAAATGCTGCTGCTGGCACAAATGAATGGGTGGCCCAGAAGTGGGAACGAGGAAGGGATTTGCTTCCTTTGGTGGAGGCGTCAGTGTCTGCGTTCCTCAGAGCTGAATTCACGCCTCCTTCCCCTCTGCCAGCAGAAGGAATGGTACGTTCATGTATTCCATGCTCTTCTCCTGTGTTCAAATCCCATTTCTCTTCCAGGGCTTCCCCTAGCTATTGAGAACCATGTCTGACAACGGAGAACTGGAAGACAAGCCCCCCGCCCCTCCTGTCCGGATGAGCAGCGCTATCTTCAGCGCAGGGGGCAAAGATCAGCTGGCGACAAACCACAGCTACAAACCCCTGCCCTCTGTCCCGGAAGAGAGGAAACCCAGGCATAAAATCATCTCCATATTCTATAGCAATGAAAAAGGTAAGATGCCTCCTTTTTTCCACTTGCATTCCTTTACTCTCCCTGTAAGTTTTGGTAGTGCTTTAGATGTTAGAGTCCAGCCTGTCCAAGTGTAGGGGATTGGAAAACCACCCCTATTTGCTGCCCAGTTTGAAGTAATGCATTTCCAAACAACCCTAATCAATGTTTGGCATTCCTGGGGATCATGTTACTTAAGTGCAGATTTCTAGTTTAAACTGGGCACCTGGGTGGTTTGGAGGTTACTTCGTGTTGATGGTCATTTGTGTGGCACCTTGAGGAGAAAAAAAAGTCAGTAAAGAAATAGTGGTGAAGGTGCCAGTTGCATGAGGGAAAACTCGGAGAAGTTGCATCTTTTTGTCTGTGGAACTGCACTGTTAGGATTGATTACTAGTGGAGATAAATCTGGGTTGCTGTAAAAACGATTATTTCTGAGAAAAAGATTGCTGTAATGAATACTAGACTGTATTTGTGTGTTGTTTGTCCTCTTTTCTGTGTGGGGAATGCATGTACAGCAGTGGAGCCATTCATCCTGGCTCTCCAGAATGTGTGTCCATGTACAACAAAATAGTGCATAGCTAGAAATACCTTCTAATATCTGGGATGATAAAACTGCACAGGGACTTAAGCCTGACCTGAATCTGCTAAGCATTTAAATCATCTACTAGTTAACATTGCTTTTAATATGCACCTTGGAGAAGACCCTGCTGTTCTTGATGCCTTCCTACTTGTGCTCTTGGCTCCCCGTGCCTCTCTGCTGGTGTGCTGGGCAGGACTGGTTCAGTCATGCCGACACAGGTTTTGTTGTTTGAAGAGATTTTGCTCCTCTGGTTGATTATTCTCTTGGTTGAGTGTTTTCCCCAGGGCTGGTTTTTCCTCTCACTCAGCTGTGTGAGCAGCTCTGCAGCCGTGCCTCTCCCTGGAGATCAAATCCAGAGAGACAGGCTTCCCTCTGTTCCTGAGATCTGGCTTTCTGCTCTCAACAGTAGGTGTGTTTCCCTTTTTGGAGGATGGAAGGATTTGGCCCATGTAGCTTTTGGAGGCAGAATAGTTATTTCACAAGGTCATTTATTGTGAAATAGCCTGTCTGTGGCTGGGCTATGGCAGTAGCCATGGTGGTCTTTCTACTGACGTGGCTGAGCCCTAAAGACCAGAGTCTGTAAGGAGAACATGAGAAGCTACTACAGGTTGGTGGCAGCACCCCGAGAGAGACTCCAGCCCTCTGAGGGTGCTGAATTTGGGTGCTGAGGGTGGCAGGTCTGGGTGCTGTCAGCTCAGTGTAGTGCCATGTGTCTGGAGGAAGTTCTGCCCTAGCCCTTCAATCCTGCAGAAATGGTGTTTTACCATTTTGTTGTTGATCCCACAAGGAAATACCCAGAATTTGTCACGGTGAGTTCTGCAAGGAAATCTCGTGGAAAGATCCAATGTGTCCATCTTCAGGCAAGGAGAGCAGTTTAGGAGCTGGGATGGCACTTGTCTTTATGCTGTTGCATTGGTGGCTCGTCAGAGCGTTTGAGCCCTTTTACACACAGGGATATAATGAAGTAGAACATAAACCCCACGTGAAGGAAGGTTTGCCTTGCTCTGAATTAGAAACAAATGAATTACGAATGCAAGTGGGTGCAAGTACAGCTGGAGAGCTTTGTGACATTCCAAAACACCTTTTTTCCTCCATGGACATTTTCTCTTTTCATTCTGATGGTGGGTTTGTTCGTTGCTGGAATGGGGAGGTGGTTGGTGGTTGAAGAATTATCTAAAGTTGTATTGGCTCACCTGAAGTTTCTCTGGAGTCTGTTGATGCTTCTTCAGACCACTCTAGATATTGACATGCACCAAATTTAGGGAAATTAATCTGCATATGTGTTTAGCATCTACCTTCTGATACTTAGTGTTACGAACTAAAAATAGAAGAAAGAATTTCTGCTGAGAAAAGTACATTTTAGAGGAAATGGGTGTCAGTTTGTGTTTTCTAGATGTTAAAAAGTAATTCGAGTAATGTCCTCCTGAAAAAAAGCAGGCTTTCCTGCATGGCAAGATATTGGGAAAAATGGAAATTGAATGACCTAACTTAAAGAAACTATCTGAAAGTTGTATTTGTTTGGAAGAAACTTTTCTATTGGATGAGCTGCACCAAGGCTAATGTAAATATCCAAAGAAGGGATTTTGGCCCTCAAGTCTGCAAAACTGGCTGTCAAAAGTAAGCAGAACAGAAGTGGGCACAGTGTCTTTCTGGCACTCGCACAATAGTCAGATGTTAGTTGTTTTGTTCATTAGCATGGCTGGGACACACCCTCCCCAGAAATGCCCATTTAAATCCTTTTATTCTTTAAATTAATCTGCTGGAAATCTTTACAGAAATACTAACTTCCTGCTCAGATTTAAAAAATACACTGGGACTAGATGCAAAATAATCTGTCAGCCTGGGGTAGAAGCTTTGTCATGGGAAAAATGTCTCCAGGCAGCACGTAAGTTAACAAATCACTCCAAAAATGTTCAGTTTTCTTTTTCAGAAAATGAAAAAATCCTTGCCATTGTCCAGAAACGTTGTTTGGCTTTGTCTGCACATCTCTGTCCATATGATTTTGCAAGGTCCCTCCTGGCCAGCCTCATCTGCTCCCGGATCCTCCCTTGGGAGGTTCTTGTGCTTTGGGGGACTTGCAGATGAAGAGGTTTAGCAATCACACAGTTTCTGTCTCAAGTCTGAGCTAGTTCTGTGCTGAAATAATCATAAGGGTTGGAAGGGATTATTTAATCACCAGTCATGGAGGGTTTTTTCCTCCTGGTTCCATTGTTTAGCATAAATGAAGTGATAGTCATCTTCTTACTAGAGTACTTTATTGCCATGAATTTTCTTGGCTTGACTTCTGAAGTCAAAGGAACCTCTGCATGGTTTTGGAAAGCTTTAAAATAGTCCCCTAAAACCAGAAATGTTTGTCTTTGGGCAGAAAGGATTGAAGGAGGTGCTGAGGGCATCACCCAGATCCTGTATGTCATGTGCTTGGGGCACATTTTGGTGTGGTTTCAGCTGGGGCTCAGCAACTCCAGGTGCACATCTGGAGTCAGCTGCCTGCTACCTCCAGCTGTTGGGAAACAGCTGTGTTTCTTGCCTTGTGTAGGGAATTTGGCTGGTGGGAAGCGAGGGCAGCCTGAGGATGGGTTTGCCCTGGGAAGTGCCGAGGCTGACACCTTGCTGAGTGCCTGTGGCTTCATTCGAGGAAGAGTCCGCTTGTATTTGAGGCACCTTCTTAATCGGACAGAGCATTTCTCCAGCTCACCAAATCCTTCCAAAGGACCTGTGTGTCTTCCCCTCTTGGGAACAAGAGGACTATGCTGCTGTCTCTGCAGGGCCAAGGGCCAAATTCTGGGTCCCGTGACCAATAATAAAATGGTAAAGCGCCCATTTCTGCAGGATTGAAGGGCTAGGGCAGAACTTCCTCCAGCCATGTTGCTCTGCACCGAGCTGACAGCACCCAGATCTGCCTCCTTCACAGGGCTGGAGTCTCTCTCGGGGTGCTGCCACTGACCTGAAGTAGCTTCTCATGTTCTTCTTACAGACTTTACTCTTTGGGGCTCAGCCACGTCAGTAGAAAGACCACCATGTGCAGTTTGAGAGGAGCACTGCCCTTCACTGAAGGGATTCCCGTCTCAATCCGGAGCTCAAGCCGGGGGCTGGGAGGCAGCGCGGCCTCGCCGTGGCCTTGTTCTCGGAGCTCGAGGATGTCCTGCCAGCTCATGACTCACCGGGCTTGCCTCTGGCTGGGGCCGTTTGTTTGAAGTGCTGCTCTGCTGTTCCTGTGGGCAGAGTAATGGGTTTTAGTCTCCTTGCCCTGCCTTCTCATGGGATCTGTGTATTTTTGGAAGGAGTGGGTTTATTTACCCGACACATGCTGGAAGGCGTGAGCACCAGCTCCTGTTCACTGCATGTCAAGTGCTCCCAAACAGGAGTCTTCCTGAGGAATACAACTTTTTATATATATATATACACATATATATGTTCCCCCTTGCTTCCACATAAAAAACTGCAAGAAATAGGGCAGAAATGGTGCTTTCCTTGGTTGTCACAGCAGCCAGTTTCTCCTGAGCGCTGTTAACGAAACGTCTGACAGCCCGTTTGCTTTTTGGCTCTGCCCTGTGCAGCCATATTAAAGATATCCTGTTTATAACAGCCGTGTCTTTCCACGGCATTGTTCAGCTGGAGGCAGCCCACATGGCTTTTCGTTCGGGAGTATTGTCCTCGCTCCCGTCCTTCCCTTCCCGCCAGCGTGAGGGGATTTCAGACGGATTCCTGGCTCTGAGCAGCACCATCTTTGCTTGCCGTGTAGTAACAAGAGGGTGCTGCATTACCTGCTTTTTCTGTACTGAAACAAGAGGACTTTTAAGGTGAATTTAAAAACAAAGCAGAAAAATAAAATAAAAATTAAGCCCCCCACCCCGAGCCGCCCCCTGAAAACTCCCAAAACAAACAAACAAAAATCCGAAGCCCCAGGTGTTAGAAAATATCTTATAAATTCAATTGAATCTACGTTGGATTGTGCATGTGATCCTTTTAATTATCTGTTCCTGCTTCTGGTACTTATTATGCCTTTTCCCCCCTTTTAATTTAAATTAGGTAATTGCTCTGAGGCTATAAACTCTTATCTTCATCACAGGAAGTCCTAGTTCGCATTAATTACCTTGAATTGAAGCAGTGAGGCAACTTGAGTTTTAAGTGTCTTTAGGGTGAACTTGAGGTTGAAATGAAGTTGTCTTTTCTGCTGTTCTTAATCTATATTAAAATGTCCTTTTTTGCATTGTAAACATTTAATGTGTTTAGATTTCATGTGCTCAACAGAGCACTCTGGTGCTCTTAATCTCTTATTCTCTTGCTGCCATAGTATAAATTATTTGAATGGAACAAGGTGTTGGTTCTTGGAATCATAGAATCCCTTCATGGCTGGGGTTGGAAGGGACCTTAAAGCCCATCCCTGCCATGGGCTGGGACACCTTCCACTAGCCCGGGTTGCTCCAAGCCCCGTCCAGCCTGGTCTGGAACACTCCCAGGGATGAGGCAGGCACAGCTTCTCTGGGCACCCTGTGCCAGGGCCTCCCCACCCTCAGAGGAAACAATTTCTTTCTAACGTTGAGATCTTTGAATGTCTTTTTCAGGAAGCAAGAAAAAGGAAAAGGAAAGGCCAGAAATCTCCCCACCGTCAGATTTTGAACATACCATCCATGTTGGCTTTGATGCTGTTACTGGAGAGTTCACTGTGAGTATTCCTGCCTTGGAGCACCTCAGGAAACACCCCGGCTCAGGGCTGCGGCGAAGCCAAGGCAGAGCTTTAGAATGGAGCGCGAGTTAGTTTTGTTTCTACCAAAGAACTATTTTTCCTGTGCGTACGGCACACTGTGACCTGTTAGTGCTTCTGCGGTGCCACTGGCACATCTGATGCTTTGTGTCCCCTGGGAGAGCCCTCCCTGACAAACCCTCTTCAGTTTGCTGTCTTCAGTGGGTAACGCTGGACCTGGTGAGTGTTGCTGTGTTCCCACCGCTCACATCTGGCCCAGCACACCTGGAAGAGTTGTGTCAGCACTGTGATCTGTGTTTTCACCTTTGGCTCCCCATCCTACTTCCTTGTGTGCTTAAAGCATGTTATGCTTTTATAGAGGGAAGAAATTTGGTTTGCTTTTTAAAAACCTTTAGAGTACAAAAAGGATGCTTAAAATCCCCTGTTTTTTCAGGGAATGCCAGAACAGTGGGCTCGGTTGCTTCAGACCTCAAATATCACCAAGCTAGAACAGAAGAAAAACCCCCAGGCGGTACTAGATGTGCTGAAGTTCTACGACTCCAAAGACACAGCAAAACAGAAATATCTGAGTTTTTCTGCTCCAGGTGAGAGCCAAGTGTGCAAGACACTGGAGTTGGGTATTTGGAGCACAGTCTTCCCCTCTGTCAGAACGATAAATCAGATTCAAGTGCTAAAATCAAGGTGCATGTCAATGAGGCATAAATATACAAAGATGGATTTAAAACTGACTGGAAACTGGCGTTGTCCAGTTAATTTCCTGTTTTAAGTGGAGAGGCGAAGAAAGGGAACTGGATCATTCAGAATAGCAGCCAAAATGAGCTTGAATGGGCTGTGTTTATCAAGCTGGGGCTCTGGGACTGGGATGAACTGGTTTCGTGCTGGAGACCTTGCTCCTCACAGCTGTCTCTGAACTTGATGTCACCAGCTGGTGACATCAGCCATGTAGAATAATTTGCGACTCCCAGATGGGGGCCCGTGTTGGGGGGCTGAGAGAAGGACTGTCCCACAAACAGGTGCACTTTTACCTACTTTTCTTCCAAATTCTTTCTGAAAGCTGAGTAATAAGGCTTTGTAATATTTTTGCCCTCTACTCTACAAAGTTCACTCTTTATTATTTTTTTTTTTCTGATGATTTTATGTGTTCTGCTATTTGTCCTGTTTAGAAAAAGACGGTTTCCCTTCAGGAACGCCAACGGTGAGTGTGTTTACTATTACTTGGATATTCTGTGGTGCATACAAGTTCAGGTCTTTTCTACTTGTTATATCCCAAATCTTGGAAATATTAAACTGTATAAAGATTAAAAGTATGAAAAGTAGGAATTTTTTTTGCGGAATAAAAACATAAATTCAGGTGGTTAATGGCGTGTTTCACTGGAGCAACAGTATTTGAGTCTCATAATAAAATGTAACGACTTCAGGTTAGGCTGAGAGGTTTAAGTTATTTTGACATCAGTAAGAATTCTTTTATCTTAATGTGAAGAAAAAACATGAAGTCTTTAATACTGCGGGAGACACAATTTGTTTATCTGTCTTTTTTTAAACTTTGGTAAAAATGTAGACCAATGCCAAAGGTTCAGAACCATCAACAGCTGTGGCAGATGATGATGAGGATGATGAAGAGGCTCCTCCTCCTGTGATTGCTCCGCGGCCAGATCACACAAAATCGGTGAGCAGCTGTAAAAACTGACAGACCTGCATTTCTCAGCATTGCAGAAGTTCTGCTTTTTAGGGAGGTGTTTTATTTGGGCAATAAGCTGCTGTAAGTTTTTAGGGAAAAGTTCTGTTGTTTGAATTTGCTAAGAAAATACCTAATTTCTGAATATCAGTTGGATTAGAAATCCTGTAGTTAATAGAATTATAGGATCATTTAGGTTGGAAAAGACCTCTCAGATCATTCAAATCTGTCGATTTCTTTGTGGGCTTGTGTTGAAGGCATCCCGTTATGCTTATCCTTCAACCCAACATGTGGGGAAGGAGGCTTTTTGTTCCTCAATAAAACCTGTAGGCAGTTTGTGTAACTTTGCACAGCACAGTGATCCAGGTGTAATGTATTTGGTTTGCTATATTTGATTGGATTGCAGTGTGGTAGCCTCTCCAGGTACACTACCTAAACCCCAAGCAATGCCAGTTTTAGATTTGAAAGGTTATTTCACTCACAAAGTCATCAGCACTACAGGAACAGTGAAGTGCTTGAGAAGTTGTTCATTAGGTTTTAGGGTAGCCCTCATCTACGCACCTTGGATCCATGGCATCCCAAGGATCCCACTTATTCCAGCTCCTCCTTTTGGCTGTGGGAGCTGTACATTTTCCTTCTCTGTTGCCCACTTCTTCCAGGAGTGCAAATGTCAATTATGTTTATTTGTCTAGGGATATTGCTTTATAATTTCCTACTCTTGGGATTTAGACATATGAAAGGTGAGAGGTCCACAGCTGGGTATTTCTAGAGTAGCTGTGTATGTCTGTGAACAGCTCAGGAAGATAAATAAAGCTCCAAGAAATTAAATCCCTTAAAAAATCCTTAAATTGGGGACAACTGGGAAATAATTTCGAATCACATCCTTCTTTTCATGGCAATCACGAATCTTTTTCCTTCAGATCTTAGTAGAAGTCGACCTCACTATTAAATAGAGTGGTTTCTGCTCTGTTAACTAGTATGGGTTATAAAGAGTAAGCAGGTAGAAAACTGAGAAACTCACTGTGGAATGTGCTGGCATCCACTCTGTTCAGGAGGTGCCTGGGTCTCTGTCAGAGGTCAGTAATGTTGCTGGCATCTTGGCCTATGGAACTTTAATGTGTCTCAGGTCTAATTTCTGCCTCATAGCTGTTATAAAACGGTGCTTGGGGATCTTTGCAGAGCTGTGGTGGGTTTCATCTGAAGGTCAGTGATGGCAGAGCAGGTGCTCAGGTCTCTGGTGTCCCTTACAGATTTACACCCGCTCCGTCATCGACCCCATCCCCGCCCCAGCCGGCGACACCTGTGCCGACAGCGCCTCGAAAGCGGGGGATAAGCAGAAAAAGAAAACCAAGATGTCAGATGAAGATATCATGGAAAAACTACGTAGGTGCCTTCATTTCAGATAGACAAAGGCTTTAGGGCTGGGGGAGGACTATGTTCCAGTTTTGCCCTCGCCCTTGCTGTGTGTGCAGTGCTCGGGTGGCTTTGTGTCCAGCAGCAGCTGGGAATGCTGCATTGGCTTGGGTGGTTTGTAATGCTTGGAGCCCTGCGGGGTGGAAAACAATGCTAGAACAGGTTTGGGTTTGTATCATACGTGCAGATCACAGCATCACAACTGAACTTTAATCAAAGCATAGTAACACAAAACAGTTTCTGCTGTTGCTTGTTCCATAGCCATCTTGATGATGATTTTTTACCCTGGTAATGTTCCCATGCAGCTTTGGCTGTCGGTGCACCAGCTTTGCTACTTGAGCTGACCCACTCTTGGGTGTATCTTGGCCAGGCCAGCCCTGCTGTGGGGGGACAGTGGGATTGGATTGACTTTTTGATTGTTTTCTTTTCTCTTTTCAGGCACTATCGTAAGCATAGGAGATCCCAAGAAAAAATACACCAGATATGAAAAAATTGGGCAGGGGTAAGTATTGACCCCAACTTTTATTCCCAGTGGGTCAGTGTTAGCAGCAGGGTGCTGTTCTCTGCCTCACACCACTTACTGTGCAGGCAGAGATGTTGGCTTCCATTCAGCAGTGATAAATCACAGAATCCCACCCTACTTAGGATGGGAAGGGACCTTAAAGCCCATCCCTTAAAGTTCCACTCCCTGCCATGGGCAGGGACACCTTCCACTACCCCAGGTTGCTCCAAACCCTGTCCAGCCTGGCCTGGAACACTTCCAGGGATGGGGCAGCCATGACCTCTCTGGGAAATGAGCAGTAAAGTAAATAAACAGTGAAGGCGTCACACAGTGGTGGAAATTTTGAATTGAAAACTGAAACAATTTTGTGCTTGTGACTTGGCTGTTCACATTTGTGTCGTTACTCACGGAGATGCAACTTGCTGTAACATTTTTCTTTCTCCTCACAGGGCTTCAGGTACAGTTTTCACAGCTATTGATGTGGCAACAGGGCAGGAGGTAAGATTCCTGTGTTCATTTTTTGTTTAAATGTTCTTCTGTAGGTGGCCAGAATGATTTGACTGATTTCCTTCAGTGGCTCCCATCGCTGCTATCAACCTCTCAGATCTGTTTGTCATAGTCATTTGTAACAGTGTGTGCTTTGTTCTACAGTAATCAGATGATGAAAGCTAAAAATAGAGATTTGTCTTTCCAGTGAAAAGCAGAGGGAGTGAGGTGTTCCAGAAGTGAGTTTGGAAAATGGTTTCTCCTTCAAGAATTGCAGGCATTGGTGTCTTGTGTTTTCAGAAATAAAATTGTTTAGTCCTTGCACACTTGGCTGTGTCTGTCTCTAGGGAAGCAGCTTGTCTCATGTGATGCCCTGTTGTAGTCAGAATTTCTCCATATCCTGCTCATTGCTTTTATCCCTTGGTTTCTCCAATGAAATTGGTGGCATCAGCTGTACTCTGCATGTTTGTCATCCAGTGGCCATATTTTGGGAGAGAACCCAGGGGGCTTCTGGGACTCGAATTTTAGGAATTCTTTCTCTCTATTTAACATCAGATTTCCTTAATTTTCTTGTAATGCTTTTCTTTCTTTCCTAAATTTTCCTTTAAATATCCACAAGTAGGCATTCCTCAGGTCACTGGTGAGTAAATGCCCTTTCAGCAGTGACCACATCCAGCAGTCCTGCAGTGGAGCACCACATCTTGATAAAACATGAGCCTTGCCATCATCTCAGCACGTGTCTCTTAGTTTGCTCTCTACACACTGCAGTATTTCATGTCCTCTTACTGACTGCAGAGTGAATTTTGGGGTCCAGGGCCTTTCTTTGACCGCCTCTGCACTTTGCCAGGCAGCTGATGGCTTGCAGCCTTCATGCAGTGCTTGGGTTTCCTCTGCTTAATGCCTGAGGACAGAGTTAGGTCTGTTCATCAGGAAGAGGAACACTCCTCTTAGAGCTACACAGTGACAGGACAGAGGGAACGGGCAAAAATTGCTGTAAGAGAAATTCAAGTAAAGTATTAGAAATGTTTTCCCTCCCAGGCAGGATGATCAGGCATGACACAGGAGCTCAAGAGGGGTTGTGGAATATCTGCTCATTGAGGTCTCCTTTCCAAACTCCCACAAGACCCTCAGCAAGCTACTCCACCTCCAATCAGTTATTTTGTCAGCCCGTGCCACAGAATGACGAGAATTTCTTCCTTTAATGTCCTTGGCAATATAATAACAATCATTTCTGCAGGATTATGTTGGTTCTTGTGTTTGGTTTTGGAGTCACGGGCAGGTTGTCTTGCAGAACTCCAAACTGCCTCCTCAGAGTGTTGGAGTTAACAGAGCTGGGACGATTCTTCTCCATTGTAAACTCTGTAGTATTTGTCCTTGTTAGCTTATTTCCTGGATAAGGTGGGCCTTTATCTTCCCTTTTCTCTCTGGGATAGTTCATTGAGTTAAAGGCTTTGAGAGGAATTCTTTCTGCCTCCCAGCATTCCTTATACCCAAACACCAGTTTGGTCAGAATAGAGAACAACAAATTGCCTCACCTTGCATTGGAAGGCTCAAATTTTCTATCTGAGTTGCTACAGGATTCCTTCTGCCTTTTCACTGTATTAAGAGTGACTGAAGGGTTTGGGTACTGAGGTTTGAGATTGCTGTTTTATTTTGCCCTATTCAGGTGGCTATTAAACAGATCAATTTGCAGAAACAGCCCAAGAAGGAGCTGATAATTAATGAGATCTTGGTAATGAAGGAGCTAAAGAACCCCAACATAGTCAACTTCCTGGACAGGTAAATGCAGCCAGCTGGCTGATTCCTCATCCCAAGGGTTACAGGAGGTTATCCCTTACACAGACCTACTCTTCCTCTACCTAAGGGTCTTGGAAGCAAATGAGGCTGTCTGTAGACTGTCACCCTGATGGCACAAGGACACCTTTTGGTTTTCTCTTTGTAGTTACCTCGTAGGGGACGAGTTGTTTGTGGTGATGGAGTATCTGGCTGGAGGCTCTCTAACAGATGTGGTCACAGAGACGTGTATGGATGAAGCACAGATTGCTGCTGTCTGCAGAGAGGTGAGTGGGGAGGTGCTGGGTTGAGGAATGAAGGTGCTCTCTATTCCCCTAATTTGTATTTTAGGTTAGCACTGATGTCCACAATTACTGCTGAAGCCATTGAGTAAAGAATGAATGGTACCATGAGCAGAAATCAATATTAAAATTGCAGAAAATAACAAAATTAGGTTAACTCAGAAAACAGGGGCTTTGCAAGTTGTAACACAAAAGAGCTACAGTGGCGTTTGAGGGGGGTGTTTGGGAATGTCAGGTGATGGAGCAAATAAAGTCTGTGGGTTTGGTACCTGGGGTGCCCCATCCTGCTGACAGTGTGAACAGAAAGATATGAATAATGTGGATTATTATTAACAGAATAATATGAATGAAGTTCAGGGAGGAGCAATAGAGAAGTTTAGCAGCTGGAAGGAATGGCTTTTTTAACTTGGACTAACAAAGAACATTCAGAGGCACTAAGAAAAAAAAAACTGCATGTTCATATATGGGTAATGTAGAAAAGAGGAAAACAAAAAGAAAAATAAAAACTCATGAAAGCTTTGGAGTGTTTTCCAGAAGGAAGAAGGGGAACTGTGTTTGCTCACAGTGTGAAAGTGGATCTGCTGAAACAGGAGTACGTTAAGAAACACCTACTGAAATAAAGATGAACTGAATGCAGACTATCCCTTTGCCACTTCAGTTGTTCCCATAGCGTGTGACATCTGTAGTTCTGTGCCAGTTAAGCTTTCTTTATGGATTTCTCAGGAAAATAATGCTCCAGAAGGTTGTAGTTGGAATAACTGGGAGGTTGCAGTAAGATTTCAAATGAAAGTGTTAAAAGCAGCTGATACCAGAGCTTATCAGTGGTTTCTGCCCTGAGCAAGTGCCAATATCCAGCTCAGGCTTTTTTTTATCATGGCAGAAGGAGAATTGTGTTATCTGCTGTGCAGGAGAAACGCAGGCTTTTAAAAAGCCCATCTGACTCCATCAGCATGAGGAGTGTTTTTGTGACTCACCCCAAGGGAGGGGAGGGAAAGCAAACTTGCACGGTAACGTGTATGGACAGGGAATGGTTTCCAGAGAAACCAGAGCTGGGAGCAGAGAACCAAAAGAGTAACTATTTACTGTGACAGTCATGAACTTTTCTGAGGAAGAAATCAAATGCTGAACTATTGTATTTCATCAAAACTCTGCTGCCCAGTGTTTTAGATACATTTAATTTTGCAAATCAGTGTCGCTTTGCTAAAGCAAACCAAGATAAAAAAAGCTCAGCGGGGACATCTGTGCCAGGCTGCAAATGGCAAATATTCTGCTTAGATGGAAAGAGAAAAATCAGGCTTTTTTTCTTTTGCCTTTTATTCTCAAATAACAAAAGTAAATTTCATTATGGTTTTGGGCAGAAATTTAGTGTGAAAGGTTTTCATCTGAAAACAATACAAACCACTACTAGTGCCTTTCAGAATGATGATGTTTTACAGCCTTCACTGTAGAAGTTGTGTGGATGTTGGGCATGAAGCTTCACCAATTCCTCTTGGTGAGACCTCAGCCTAAACAGCTCTCACATAATCCTTTATGGGTCCACTGTAGAACCTGTGGGACGTACCAAAATTAACGTCAGGGATTTCTGAGAGCATCTTGGGTGATGAGGAGTTGAAAGGATGCATTTGTTAAGATAGGGAAACTCCATGGTGAAGTAATTTTTGACCTTCTGAAATCCAGAGTGGATTTTTTTCAGCCCAAGAGCTTCCTCTGCTGGTTATCTTCAATAATACCGTTCTATTCTTGCACTCAGAGCTGCCTGAGGGTGTGAACATGGCTTTGAATTTGTGTTCATATACAGCAGTTGTGTTTCTGGATGCTGAATGTTGGTTTTTCTCTCCTGTCCAGTGCTTGCAAGCGCTTGAGTTCCTCCATGCCAACCAGGTCATCCACAGGGACATAAAGAGTGACAACGTGCTGTTAGGAATGGATGGATCAGTTAAACTAAGTGAGTAGCAGGCAATTGTTTCGTGTTCTGTTGTCCCTTTTCCAGGAATCTCTGGCTCGGAGTGTGTAAATCGGTAGAAGGAGAACTGGCAGGGAAATTTGAGGTGGATTTTTATTGACTACGAGTAAGAGAAATCAATTCTGCTATAAAATACGTGTCAGACAGCAGGTACTGATCCTCTGAGGGCCCCCAGACTGGGGCTGTGAACGTGTTGGCCCGGAAGGATGTTGAAGCAAACCTGTGGCCCCACGAATACGTTGGTAAATAGGAAGTAACTGGCACAGACAGTGAAGCAAAATGGGAATGATTGCAAGAGCAAAGTTGCAGCAGACTGCAGTGGCTTTGTTAGGGTGCCGTGACTTTACGTTAATGCTTTGCCCCATTCATTAAAAGGCCACTAACAAGAAAATTGGGCGTTATTGGTCATTTATTGCAGTCTAGTCTTACCCTGTACCTTTTCTTGGACTGGAAGTGTAACACCTTTATTAATATAATCATGACAAAACAAACTGCTTGCTTTTCAGGTAATTGTTACGCATGCATGGGCTCGTGCAGTAAATCCTTTTCTGGTGTGGGTAAATAAAAACGATGTGAAAGCACTGGTAGCTGTCAGGACTGTTGAGAATGAGGTGTGTTAGCTGCCTTTCTGCTATGTAGGAATGTAGAAAACGTGTAACAATCAAAGAGTTAAGGCAAAAAGGTGTGAAGTAAAAAGTGGTTTTAGTAGGAATTTGAAGTGCCATGAAAATGTGTCTTAGCAATATTCCTTATTCTAGATGGTTTGCAGTCTCATTCTATTTATGAGATGGAGCGTGAAGAAAGATTACAAGCAACCTGATTTGCATGCCAGCACTGTTGGATGCGCTGCTCGCTTGCACAGGGAATTTTTTTTTAAGGATGTGATGTGTCTGTGCACAAACTGTGGATTCAGAGGCTGAAGAGAAGTGGACAGTTACATCAGAAGGCGTGGCTGAGAAGAGTTAGCTGGAGAAGGATCAAAATTGCAAAAGATGTGTCAAAGCAAAGCGGCCAAAGGACAGAGTTAGCAGCTGAGTCAAAATCATCACCCTAGCAGATCGGGGGAGGATGAGGAGGAAGGAGACACACAAGACAGGAGTC
The DNA here is from genome assembly GCA_013399195.1 of Dicrurus megarhynchus. Lineage (NCBI taxonomy): Eukaryota > Metazoa > Chordata > Aves > Passeriformes > Dicruridae > Dicrurus > Dicrurus megarhynchus. The sequence continues at coordinate 214,804 of VXAD01010363.1, forward strand.
AGCTGCAAAAATTCCCTGTGTGAAGGGGAGGTGGTGTAATCAGTGCTGAACAAGCTCTTCTGGGGCTGCTTTAGCAAAAGTTTAGGCTGGGAGAAGCTGCACCTTCTTTTTGAACTCTTCCCCTTCTCTGAGGGAGTCTGGTGACAGGACAGGTGTCACCACTGCAGCTACACATGCTGCTGGTGGGTGAAACTGGACTCCTGTCTGTCGTCTTCCTCTGTGCTGGTGGCTGCTGCTGGAGGCCTGGCTGGGAGGTCAGGAGAACACACTGCAGCTGGACTGGTTGTGAAAATGGGCTGTGCTGGGAGGTGACTGACACCTTGAAAAGGCCAAAAAGTGCAGGAGGAACTTGCTGACTCCTATAAGTCACCAAGTTGATTTTTGATTTGGTTTTGTTTTGGGTTTGTTTTGTTTTGGTTTTTTTTAAGGCAGCATTTTGACTGTCAGGGTGGGGTAGTTCTTTGTTAAATGGTCTTGGTACAACTTGGCACTTCCATGACTTGGCTCTTTCTTTAGCACTGCTTGGCATAACACTTCCAAAATCACCTTGGAATTTAAATTTCTCTCTCTCTTCTCTCCCTCTCTCTCTCTCTCTCTTTCTCTCACTTAGTGTCAATGATAAAGTAATATCTGTCTCCTGCCTTAACTGTGTTCTTATTGATGCTTTACATGCCTGGGAAGTGGGAGTGCTGCAGCTGGATAAAGTAACATGATGGGACATGCATTGCTGCTGCACCTGAAGGCTATAGGAATAGGTGACTTTTCTCGTTTTCTTGAGTGTGGTTGTTCTCTTTAGTAGTTACCTTGTGGAAAGGTTTGTTTGTCCAGGTTCCTGCTGCTGAGTGGGGTTAGCACTGCACTGCCCTGGAGCCTTGTTTCCGTGTCTGTCGGCTGTAGTACCTGTATAGATGGCCAAAGTGCTGTGAAGTGTTGACCTCAGTAGCTGCACAAGTACAATCTGTTTAGCAGGGCAGAAGCCATGGATTGTGGATGTATTTCTTCTAGTTCAGGCCCTGTAACACACCACATGCAGAACACTCTGTGCCTGTGCTCTGCCTGATTGCTTATTCTGGCTGTTACCATTCTGGGTACTCCTGAAGGAAGGACTGAGCAAAACACCATTCTTCTACAGGGTAATTCTTGTTTCCAGAGGACAAAAGCTTTGTCTTCACTCCACGGAATTCTGCCCTGCTTAAGCACCTTCAGGTTGTGTATCTTCATTGCACGTTGGCTTTTTTAATACGGAGAATGTAGTGGGGGAGGAAAGAAGAAACTGCCCCCAAGCCCCTCTCAATGAAATGTATGTGTAGCAATAGAGAAGTCTTCTAGGAAAGCTACTTCTTGGGGTGCACCAGTTTAACCTCCTAAACTTGTGTTGTCCTGCAGCTGACTTTGGGTTCTGTGCCCAGATCACCCCCGAGCAGAGCAAGCGCAGCACCATGGTGGGAACTCCGTACTGGATGGCTCCCGAGGTGGTCACACGGAAAGCCTACGGCCCCAAAGTGGACATCTGGTCCCTGGGCATCATGGCTATTGAGATGGTGGAAGGAGAACCCCCGTACCTCAACGAGAACCCCCTGAGGGTAAGAAGCGCTGGCGTTGCTGGAACTGGGTGTCCACCACTGTCAGTAATTGTTCATTGATTGTATCTGCATTAAAAAGAAAATGAAATGAAAAAACCAACAAGCTTCAGCAGTACGAGAAAATTCCTCCAGAGGAAGAAAGCTGTCTTGAATTTGCAGTCAGCCTTACCCTGACTCCCCATCCCTGGAAGTGTCCAAGGCCGGGTTGGACAGGACTTGGAAGAACCTGGGACAGTGGAAGGTGTCCCTGCCCAAGGCAGGGAGTGGAACAAGATGGGCTTTAAGGTCCCTTTCAGCCTAAACCAGTCTGGGATTCTGTGATGGCACTTAGATTTGCCTGCCTGTGACTGAAACACAGGACTTTGACCTCAGGCCTCTGTGATAGTTTAGGGAAAGTAAATCCATGATGTTGTGGAAAGTGCTGCTGTGTCACAACCTGATACTTTCTTTGCTAGGGTCAGTATCTGTTGGCACAAGATCTTGAATATTATTTTGCTACTAGCAAGAATGACTGCCTACACTTGCGGCATTTTTACAGTTCTGTTCTCTGAAGTTAAGGAGAAGTAGGCTGCAGAGCCCTGTCACGTGAGGGCCTGCCACCAGGCAGGTCAGTTTGGCATCTTTTAAAGCTTGGTTTTAGTTCTACCTTTTTCTTCATTTTACAGGCTTTGTATTTGATAGCAACTAATGGCACACCAGAACTCCAGAACCCCGAGAAACTGTCCCCGATATTCCGGGATTTCTTGAACCGATGTTTGGAGATGGATGTGGAGAAAAGAGGATCAGCCAAAGAGTTGCTACAGGTGAGACTCAGCTTTTCTCACAGTGTGAGAAGGCAGAGTCAGGTCAACCACACCATAGACTGGCACCCTTGCTTTTTTTTTGTGTTTTCTCCTGGGAACTGTAGTGAGAGCAGTTGGTAGGAAAGATCTATAATACACTCCAAAGTTGTTCCATCATAATCTGTGCCTTCACTCTGCCACTGCCAAGGTTTAGGAACTCCTTCAGGAGGTGGTCATTGATAGCATTTGCATTGCTTTTCATACTTCCACTTCCAAATTCCCCCTCAGAACTCCTGATAAAATCATCTGCTGGTCTGACATCAGTGTTCAGGCCTTGAAAAGAAAAGTTCCTCTTCTCCCCAGGGTTCTGCCCTACGAGCTGAGCAGCTGGAGCAGTGTCCTTGCCATCGTGCCACTGTTTCTCCCTTTATTTTTGATTTTAAATACTTTCTGTGCACTGGAGAAAAGCTGGTTTGTTAAATGAGATCTGCTTGTAGGCAGCATTGTGTGAAGGCGTGAGAGAATCACTGATGCCATTCCTGGGGAGAGCAGGAGTAGCTCTGAGGCAGATGATGTAGAGGCTTTCCCTGTAAAGCCAGCTGCTGCTTCTTATCTTTCTCCGATTATTTCTTGTTTAGATCTTTGTTTTGCTCATTGCAAGCATAGCTTCAATACTCACCTTCTCCAAAAACAGTGAGATGTTCCACGAGAAACTCCATTGGGCAAGGCAGTGTGATCCCAGCCAGCTTGAGCTCATTTTGTCCTTGTAGCAGTCAGGAGAAACACGTGAAACAAGTCAGCAGTTAAAATGCAGAGTCACTCCTGCTTAGCTCTGTGGAAACATGAATCCTGCTGGAAATCAAACCTTAAAAGCGTGTCTTTCACTGATTCCTCCTGTTTGTGTTTTCCTGGCAGCATCCCTTCTTGAAACTGGCCAAACCTCTGTCCAGCTTGACGCCACTGATCCTGGCAGCCAAAGAAGCAATGAAGAGTAACCGCTAACATCCTGCCACAGCCTTCTTCCTTTTTTTGTTTGTTTGTATTTTACAAATCTTTATAATATATGAAATTGTTACACTTCGGGGGGGAGGGAAGGGGTTTTTGTGGGGGTGGGAAACGTCTGCAAAAGGGAAGAAACGCTCATCCAGAAGACACCCAAAATACATTGTGGCAACTCTAGAGATCCCTGTCTGGGGTCCAGAAGGAATTGAGGGCTGAATTATTGGCCTTTGTGGGGTTTTTTTATTCTGATTTTTGTTTCCCAGACAGCCCAGAAATGCCACTTGCTGTGCCTGGGGCTTTAAGGGGTTTTAACGACTTCGCTGTAACAGCTCCCGTTGTACCCTCTGGGTACTTTCAATACTTGAATGACAGATTCAAGCTTTCAGAGAGCAGTACTAATTTTACCTGCTGATCTCTTTGACTCTCCTCTTCCTCCCCTCTACTTGCAATCCCTGTGGGAAGCTCCCAGTGACCAGATTCACAGCAGGTGTGGCGAATGTGAAGGTACATCTTGCCCCTCATTTCTTTTTCGGATTAGCTGTCGCTGTACTGTAGAATCAACAACTCGGTTACTTAAGGAATCATAATGTATGGAGATGGTTTTCACTTTTTAAAATGAATAAGGAGAGAGAGAGGGGGAAGAGAAGTATTCAGCTGTTTCTCATGCCTGTGCTCTGTGGACATTTTTTTTAGTCAAAAACGTGGCCTCTTTGTAGAACCGTAATAATCGGTCAGGTCTTTGGATGTGGGTTATGGATGTGTAGGTCGGGGTCAGATACTTTATTTATGATCAAATGATCAGTTCTAGTCAGGGCAAGAAAAAATTCCAGCTGTCTTCCTGTCTGCTCTTTTTTCCCTGTTAGACTTGCTGGCCAGAAGCTTGAGGGATAACGTGCTTGGTGCAGTGGGTGGTTCACAAACATGTATCTGTGCTCTGACTTGGGCTTTGGAAGTTACGCTGGTGCCTTTGACTTTTTTTATTTTACATTTCCCTTCTTTGTATCAAATACATTTTTGTATATGTTGTAATTTCCCCCCCCCTTCCCTCCTGCCAAGCAAATAATGCATCAACCTATGGAGTTGTCAGAGTTTAAAGTATTAGAGCTATTTTTTTCCAGTTTTGTACGTGCTCCATTTGTACTAATGAAACCAGAAGAACAAATAACCAGATCTGAGGACACTGGCGATACAGGATTTTGGAAACATGACCTGAACAGAAGATGATGAACACCTGGACATGCCAAAGTTGGGAGATGAAGCAGAGGGGAAGCAGTGCTGTCAGACCGTCCTGGGGCCCATTGGACTGGCTGGTGTCACACTGATCCTTGTCACCAAGGACGTGGCACCAGCCAGGATGGCTGCAGTCAACCCTCCAACACAACAAAAAGTGCCTCCTTCTGAAGGACAGCCACAGCCTGAGCTGTTGAGTTCTTGGGGTGTTGCCAGGGGTGAGTTTAGCAGAGCCTGTGCCCCTTCTAGTGCTACAGTCTATGCATTTCAGCCTCCCCAAGTGTTTAGGGCAGAGCCAAGTAGGACCAATGTGCCAAATGAATCTGTGAAAGAACAACCATGACTTCAGTGGGATTGGATTGCATTCCCAGCGGGGCAGGGCCTGGCACAGACAGAGCTATGGTTGGGTGTGGACAGAGGACCCTGAATAAAAATTTTTGCACACTTTCCCAAACATTGCTGGCAGGGAATAGAAGTAGTTTTCAGAGAATTTCAGTATCTATATAGAGGGAATGACATTTTGGGGACTGGTAGCCAAGGTTTGACAAAACAAACTTCCAGGTGAGAGCGGCCGGGCAGGACAGCAGAGGCAGTCTGGGGGGGTGGTGATGGAGGGGAGTAGGGCTGGGGTCTCACAGCTCCTGGGGATTGTGTGGGGCCAGCAGGGTGCTTTGTTGGGCAGGTTCAGCTTGTGTTCTGCTCCTGGGTGGTGGTTAAAATCTGTGTTGGGTGAATTATCTTAACTGCTCCTCACAGGGATAAATCTCTCTAGCTGTAAGTGTAAGAACAGTTATGGCTTTAAATTTTAAATTCAAGGAAGTGTCTCATTCCAGGTAAGGAAATCCAAGTGCATTTCCCTGGAAAAAAGTTTATTATGAGCCATGGATGCTGTAATCACCCTGGTTTGAGTGTGTCCTGGCTCCGTGGTCAAATGGAGCAGTGGGGAGGCTTGGCTGAGGAAAAAACCTGTTGTACCAGTGGTTCGTCCATTGCTGGCAATGGACTTGGTGAAACTCCTTGTGCCAGAGTTAAACTGGGAGCTTTTCTTTCTTTCATCTTTTTGTTTTGTTGTTTTGGGTTTTTTTTTAATGGCACAATCTAGATAAATTTAGCTGTTTTTAATAGAAAACAAGAAATCGTAAGTAATTTTAACTTATTAGTTCACTTCTATTGGTGTATGAGAATCGTTTAAAACATATGTTGCAAAATTTGTCCAATTTAGTCTGCTTAGGAGACGATTTCTGAAGATTCAGCCATCCTAATGCACAAAACTTGGCCCAATCCCAAAATTCCCAAACCGTGTGTGTGACCTGGGTGTTCAGCTCGGAGGCTGGGAAGCGCCAGCATCTCCCTGTCCCTCACGCAGCTGTTCCGTGGGGAGGTTTCCATGGGGATCAGGGGTGGGGCTGGCAGGAGAGGAGAGCCAGGAGAAGGTTTTTGTGCTGTGCTTTTGTGTCTGGAGGGTCGGGCATCGCTTTTCTGAGGGTGTCTGCAAGGTGGGGGAGCTCCGAGCCGGGGGTTTTCTCTGGTGGGAGTCCTTGAGTGGGTACAGGGCTGTCAGCTGGGGGAAGGTGGAGACCAGCCAGAGCTGGAGGAAAGGATGGGAAGGGACGAGTTGCATCCAAATTTGGGGATTCCTGTGCATCCCTTCTGGGTGCCCACCCAAGATCCTGAGTGGGGATCAGCCGTGCACGTGATCCCTGTGAAGTGTCAGCTGGGCAGCTTGTGGCTGAGGTGCAGGGAGTGTGAGATTCCTGGGATGTTGTTATCCTAGAACAAACCAGAGTTCTCGTTGAAAACAGCCGTGGGAATGTGCACTTTGCCCTGCCTTAGGTGTTAATGAGACTAATTGGAGCCTTCCCCCCTGGCTCTCCGTGCAGGGAGGTGCAAAGGTTTGGCTACAGCAGATGGGTCCTGTTGTCAGAGGGGCTGGGGAGGGAGCAAAAGCGTGATTAAGGGTCTCTGCAGCTGGAATTGAGTCAACAAATCTCTCTGGTCTGTTTTTCCCTCTGTTCCTTATGCTCTTGATGGGAATGGAAGTAGGTGCAAGCTTTCTTTTTATTTTTTTAACTGTCTTCAGATGTTAATGTTGCCTTTTGTGTAATTTAATCCCATTATGTTATTTAATTGTTACTGCAATATTAACTACTGTATTTGTTGACTTTGTTTAATAACTGTTCTTTCAGGGCTAGAAATAAACTTTTAAAAAACATTTGGGGTTTTTTCCCCCCTTTTCCCTGTCATGAGTTTATACCTTTGAAGACAGGAGTATCTGAAAGAGTTCACGTGTCGGTGTTTTACTGAGATTAACAGAATGTATTTGTAATTAAGCTTCTTAGGAATGCCTTAATGATGGTGGGTATAATTTTATGCTATACCAGCCTGTTTCTTGTAAAGTTTTATTATTCATCAGTGTCAGTACCAGCCTTGGGATCACCACAAGCTTTCCTTGCTGCCGTGCACTGCTGGCGGATGGCTGTGCCTCTCAAAAAAACCTCTGCATCGCTGATGGAAGGAGAGCAGCTCTGGAACACCCTTTTCACCCACTGTGGGAGAGAGATCCCTCACCCTCCATGCCAAGGGAGCAGAGCAAACGCCAGCCTGGCCCGTCCAAGCCGCACCTTCCACCACCCACTCACCAGTACTGGGGTGGCACTGCTGGGCCCGGTGAATCTGGCACCGTGGCGATGATCCAGGAGCCGTTCCAACAGCTCTGCTTTATTGCACCATGGGTCCCATCCAGTATCCTGCTTATAAACGTTATGGCACGGGATCCATGGGAGCTGAGCTGTCCTGCTGCTGCTGGGAAGATCTGGCTCCTGGGATCAGCGTTTGACCATGGCAGTTGAGGGCACTGGGTGCTGACAGCTCTCCGAGGACCTGGGGTGAGATCCGTGGTGCCTCTTGGCCTCCAAGGCTGCAGAGAGCCACTTTTGTTTTCCACTGAACCTACAAAAAGGCTGTGGGATATTGGCCTGCCAGTCCAGCTAAAGCCAAGGACCAGGAGGGATTTACTTTGGGGTTGAGTCCGGGTCAGTTGGTTCTGGGTGACGTTTCTGCCTCAGCCATGAATGGCGAGGACACGCTGGGCCCTGTGTTCCCTGTGTGCTCCTGGGAAATGGGCTCCTCCCCTTTCTTGAATGTTACACAGGCTTTGCTCGTACCCTGACGAAGGGAAATGAAGAAACCACTCGTCCCCAGCAGCTGCTGCACCCAGACATGAGAATGTTGGTTTGCACAGAGCCTGTCTCTGCAGGGTTATCGGTTTGTTGTAGTATCTTTGTCTTTACACATAATTGACCTTTTGTGCATTTAAACTGGTGATTTGGCATTTAATTTCTGGGGGGAAAGGGGACAGGAGGAGAAGGTGCTCAGTGGAACTCAGGATTATCAGGATTTTGGTACTTGAAGGAGAGCAGGGCTTTGACTGATTTTGGCTTGCACGGCTGAAAGTTGCAAGTCCTTGATAAATCCTCTAAAGTCTTGTGTGAACTTGCTCATCCCTTGCACGTACCTGCCCGAGACTAAACCCAAGGGCAGCCCCATTTCTTGAGACCAGTTTATTCAAGATTGGGTATTTACAACATAGTTCTCAAAGGCAGTAAATTTGGGGGCAGCAATTTGTCCCTTTTAGAGCTGCTGTTTGGCTGCAGTGAGTTACTGCAAAGCTGAGCACAGCTGTTGGGACTGCACCAGTAGCACGCTGGTGAAAACCAGGGTGGCTGCTGAGGATCCTGACGAGCAGAGGGTGTTTTCATAGTGGTGCCTGAGGAGCATTGTTGGGTTTCAGTGCAGTTCCCGTGGCTCCTGTGCTGGTGCACAGTGGTGTCCGGAGATCCCAGCTTCCAGGGATTTGTACAGCTGCATTTTCCCGTTTTTTACAGAACTTGCATTTTGCTCCCAAGGTTATTTTTAATAAAAACAGCCGTCCTCAGTCACGTGAGAAAGCGACGTGAAGGTTTGCTGAGCTCAGCCAAACTCTGGGTGTTGCTCTCCAGATGTGTGGAGGAAGCAGGTTCTTCCAAGAGCTGTTTTCCCTACTTCGAATCCAGCCTAAGGAAAGGTTTCTTTTCCTTGAGGGAGGGAAATAGCACCAAGTGAGAACAATGACACACTCTGACTTCTCTACCTGCAGCATGTCAGGAGGGAGCAGGGCAGCGCCAACACAGCTCCTCGTGCTTTTCCCCACTGGTGTCTGCAGTGGGAATGTCCTCCAGCACATCATCACTTAAAATCATAGAATCGGCAAGGTTGGGAAGGACCTTTAAGATCATTAAGGACCATAAGATCATTGGACTCATCAGAGTCCAATCCATCGAGATGTCAAATCCCAGTTGACCTGAGTGTTGAAACAGCCCGTAGGGCCGATGGTTTGGGTTTTTTAATGGGATTTTCCCGGTGGGAAGTTAGGGATTGCTCGTTCTCTTTCAGGCACTTAACAGGCCCCCAGACTTGTGCTTTGGAGCTGTGTTGAGTCAGTGCAGAGGAGGCTGGGACGGGAAGAGCAGACAGTCCGTGTCAGGGCACGGATGGCTCCGTGCACACTGCAGGTCCTGGTGTTTCCTGGAGGGTTGTGGACAATGAATCCAGCTCGACACAGCTCTGGGTCAGCGGTGAGGGCACTGCTGGGACTCAGGGCAGCTCCTTGGAATGGTCTGGAGGGGAGACATACCCACACCTTCCTCAGGTCAGATGTCTCCTGCAACTCCTTGAGGTTTCTAGAGCCAAGAATGACCTATCTTTGTTATTTTTTCCTCTCAGTGAATGCTTATTCTAAGGATTCGGGTCTTTTCACAAAGCACAATTAACTCTTGGATCTCCTGGAGCCCTTTTCCCTGCCTGACCATGAAGGGAAACCTGCCCCAGGTTCCTGCTGCCTTGTCACAGCAGCTGGAAACAGCTTCTGGAAAGCTCTAATCCACCCCCTGCCCAGTGAAACTCCCCTTAAATAACCTCGCAACGCTTTTTTTCTGTAGCTATTGCCTCTTGGAGGGTGAAAATAGCGAGGGAGCTCAGCTCTTGTGACCCTTCAGTGGTTTTGGGGAGTGTTTATTTTGCTGAACTCTGGAAGTGCCAACTTGTTCCTGTCCCATGGCTAAACCCCGCCACTTAAAGATCTGCATTTTAAGCCCTGAAAGCAAGTTTGGCTTAGAAAGACACTGATGTTCCAGCTACAACAAAGGGGTTTTTGGTGGGAATACTGGAATTTTTAGATAGTTTTTGTTCCTAGAAGAGCAGCCCTGCAAAGCTGTGTGGAGTCTGCTGTCAGCACTAACACAAATGAGAGAAGGAGCCCCTGGCATTGTTTAATCCCATAGTTATCCTTGGAATCAACAGCTCCCAGCTCCTCTTTCCAGCCTGGGTTAAATGTCCCACAACTGCAGGATGTGCCATGGGCAGAATTACAAGCAATGAGTGGGAAACAGCTTTTAAACCTTGGAACATTTATTTCCTAAGGCCCAACTTTTACAATGCTTGAAAATAAGGGAAAAATCAGTTTCTGGGGGAAGGAAAAGATGCTGGAATTTCTTTCCCAGTTTTACCAGTCTGTGTCCCATAATCTGGTGGTTCTCTTCCAGGGGCTGGATTCAGGCTGGGTCCTCGTGAGGTTTTGTTTCTAAAGAGAAAACTCTACTGTTTTCTCTACTCCTGAGAAACACAGAAGGAGGGGAGGCAAAAAGAAAGGAGGTGGATTGTGATGTCAAGTATTTTATGGTTGGTTCTGCAGTGATGAGTAGCTTTGACCAGCACTTTGTTGCTGCCAGAGGTCAATTTTCACGAGGACAAAGTTACTCATTTATGAGACTCTTCAAGAATGTTTTATCTGCTGTTATTCAAGCGAAGCCATTTGTTCATTTGAGGTGAAAGAGGGGTGCTTGTCCTGTCAGCTGGAGGGAGAATTGGAGTAAAAAGACTTAAATTGGGGAAGTTCTGAGGCAGGCTGACCAAAAGCAGGGCAGTCCGGGGGGGAGGAGAGGAGGGCTTGGGTGATGGTGGTTGGCAGCATGGTCCCTCTCCTTGCCCAGACCTCCCATGGTTTCCAAAGCAAGGGCTGTGAGCAGCAATCCCAGGGGCACTTGGGGATGGAAAGGAGAGGGGAAGGCAGATGAGAGGAGGGATGGTGGTGCAGGGGGAGATGCTCAGCTGTGGCCTTCGGAGGCATCCCCACAATGTTGCGTTTCTTCTCTGCTGTCCAAGGCTGCTGGGGGAGAGGCTCCAACGCGTTGGGAGCATCTGCTCCTGCTTTTCATGGCTTGGGCTGCACTGCTGGAGTGAGCTTGAACTGTATGAAGAGCCTCGTCCCTGCTCAGGTGTGCTTCAAACCTGTGTTTCCTGGTAATTTCTTTTATAAATGGCATGGGAGGGGAATAAAATGGCCCAAATCAAAGCTGTTGGCTCTTTGTGTGTGACGGGGCAGTGAGAGGAGCTGGGTTACCCCGGCACTGCCTGCCCTGGGGGTGCAGGAGAGCCCCTTCTGCCTGTCAGGATGGGAAATGTGGGCTCAGGGTGGTGGCACTTCTGCAGAGCAGGGAAATGACCCAGAAGCCACATCACGGATTGTTTGCCATGGAATCCCAGAGTGGTTTGGGTTGGAAGGGGTCTTAAACCCATCTCTTTTCACCCCCTCCATGAGCAGAGACACCTTCCACTATCCCAGGTTGCTCCAAGCCCCGTCCAACCCAGCCTTGGACGCTTCCAGGGAGGGGGCAGCCACAGGCATTGGAACCAAGCAGAAAGAAAATGAAGTTTTTTGTTCCTTCTGGAAGAGCTGTCAGCTCTGGGGGGCTGCTGGGGGCTCGCTGGGGCTGGGGGCTCAGTGCCTGGTGGAGATAACAGCGGGATTTGCTGGGACAAGCACCTTGGTGGCTGCTCCAGCTGCTGTGAGTCCAGCAGCTCCCCGTGGCACCGGCACTGCCCCGCGGGGGCCACACGTGCGGCCTTTCCCAGGCCTGTCGGGCTGTGCCACGTTTGCTTAGGCTTGGCTTTATAAAGAGGAGGTGCAGGAGCTTCCTCTGCTCCGTCCTGGGTTTGGTCCAGACTCTGCCCCCAGCACAGCGTTCACCATGGATGGCTTGAATGTCTCCATTGCTTTTTTCTTCCTGGTTGTTGGGGTGTGCCAGATGCTCAGGTGGCTTTCCAAGAGGCTTCTGTCCCCCGGAACAAATGGCTGCCTTGCCAGGGAATTTGCTGGCTCGTTCCAGTTGTGCATGAGCTGCCTCGAGCTGAGGATGCTGATGGAGATCGGCCCCTGGGGCGGTGGCTTTGGCCTGGACGTGGTCCTGACCCTGCTCTTCCTCCTCTCCGCTGTCCACGGCGCCTCTTTTGACGGAGCATCTGCCAACCCGACCGTGTCTCTCCAGGAGTTCCTGCTCCTCGAGTCCAGCCTGGCAGCCACGGTGGCCAAGCTGCTGGCCCAGGGTGCGGGCACAGGGACAGGCTGGGCTGTCACCCGGCTCTACTGGTCCTGGGAGCTGACACAGCTCCACTTCATCCAGAACCTGATCGCGCCCGAGTGCAGCTCCTCCATCCGCGCCTCCCTGCCCCACGCTGCCTTCGTGGAAGGCTCCTGCTCCTTCCTGTTCCACCTTGTCCTGCTCAAGGTGCGACAGAGTCACCCCCTGGGCCGGGTCCCTGCGCTGGCAGCGACTGTCACCTTCCTGACCTACACAGGTGAGCAGCACCGGCGTTTCTTTTTCCGAGTCATTTGGAAAAGTACCTCATTTGTGGGGGAGGAACAGCCTCTTTTTCATCTTCCAGGACTGGAGAGGTAGGGATTCACAAGGTAACGACCGCCAAGGTGTTTGTTTTCTGTTATTTTGGGGAATATTCATTGTGGGATGAAGATGGCACTTTAGGGTCTCTGGGCTGCAGGTGAACGTCGGCTCACAGCCAGAGCTCAAGGCTGGGATCGCTTCCCTGGAATGTCCCCTACTGCAATCCCTCAGTCCTGCACTGAGCTTTTCTGCTTCCCACAAAGTTCAGGGTGACGAGGGTGGGATTTCCCCGGTCCAAGAGCTGCCCCAGGCAGGCAGGAGGGGTCACAGCTCTCTGTCAGTGTTCCAAAGGGTGCAGCGGGACTGTTGGCCACGTTTCTCTTCCCACACAGCTGGACCGTTCACGGGGGCCATCTTCAACCCTGCCCTGGCCACAGCTACCACCTTCCACTGCTCGGGGAACAGCTTTTGGGACTACATCCAAGTCTACTGGCTGGGGCCCCTGGCAGGTGAGATCTTCCCAGGGGGCAGGAGCTGGGATGGGGGCAAGGCAGAAGTGCTCAGTGTAACATGGACAGCTCTGGCAAAGGGCTGAACTTGGGGGTTGCCAGTGGCAAGTGTCATTTTTTCATCCTGCCTCATTGTCTCTGGGGTCATCTCTTTGCTATCCAATTTTTTTAAAATCCACCTTCTGCACAGTACAAGGGCAGAAATCTCCCTGCAGCCAAAGTCTGGGGGAGGTTTAGCGAAGGTCAGTGGCAGGCTGAGCTATGCTTTGAGGTTGTCCTCAGCTCCAGGGTGGTCATGGGGAGCTGGATCTGTGCCGAGAGAGGAGACAAGTCCCTGAGGGTGGAGCCAGGTGGGGGTCGGGCTCTGCTCCCAGAGAACAGCAAGACGGGACAAGAGGAAATGGCCTCAAGCTGCCCCAGGGGAAGTTTAGGTTGGATACCGGGAAAACTTCCCTGAAGGGTGATCAGGCACAGGCAGACTGTGCTGAAGGCAGTGTGGAGACACCATCCCTGCAGGGATTGAAAAGCCATGGGGATGTGGCACTTGGGGACATGGTTAATGGTGACCTGGCAGCACTGAGGGAATGGTGGGACTCGATGGGCTCAGAGAGCTTTTCCAACCTTAATGATTCTCTGCCAGAAAACCACTGGGGTGGTTTATGGTGGGTTTGGGTCAAACAAGCCTTGTTTATTATGTTAAGGACACAATGGTTAAATTCCCCTTAAAGCAGCACAGCGAGGGTCCCTCAGCTCTCGGTGGGGACTTCAGTGGTGCTGAGCTGCCCTTTGCTCATGGTGAAGGTTGTGACAAGGATCCAAAACCGCTGCTGAGCTGTGGGGAGGGTGCAGATGCTCGACACAGCGCTCGGAAGGGGTCTGTGCTCTCATTCCAGGGATGCTCGCTGCCCTCCTGCTGTTCCAGGGCAACATCCCACGCCTCTTCCAGAAAAACCTCCTCTACAGCCAGAAGAGCAAATACAAGGTGCCCAAGGCAAAGGTGACAGCGCAGGTGGAGGGTGACAAATCCCAGCGGAAGAGGAAAATGGGGAAGAGCAACTCGGAGCCCCGTGCCTGAGCCCAGCAGTCCTGGCAGCCCTTTTCCTGGGAAAGGGTTTCCCGGTGTGGAGGATTTTGCTGCTGGTTCAGTCCTTAAAGCATCACAAAGGAATCCCTTGCAGGATGCCTGAGCCCCTGAGCTCCTTTGGGAATTGCTTTGAAAGCCTCCCTGGAGAGCCCCAGATGTTTCAAGCCCACGTCGCTGCCTCAGAGAGAAAACTCTGAGCACTTTTGCACAATTTGCTGGTTGTCTTGTACCGCCAGGGATCTCACGGGAAGCTGGGACCATTCCACAGGCAGGCTTGAGCAACTTGGGGTTATTGCATCTTGCAACACCTGAAATAACCCCACTGGGTCTCTTGCAGCCCTAAAAACAAAGTATAAACCAGTGATTGCCTTGGGCACTTGGGATGGGGAGGAAACAGGCTTTGAGCTTTTGATTTATTAATGGATACTGGTTAAAACTTGGTGGGTTTTGAGTTAAACTTGACCTGAAGTCCTTGAATTGCACAGGCTGAACCTGGCAAGTCTTGGAGAGGAATTAAAAATGTTCCAAGGCAAGAGAGTTCACTGGCCACGAGAGACCCTGCTCCTTTGGGGATGTGCTTAGCCTGGGTTTTGGTGCTGGAAAGCGTCAAGAAATGGTGCACAAAGGGTCTGTGGTTAGGAAAAAAAAAAAAAAGAGAGCCGGGCAGCTGCTGTGGTTGAGCAAGTGGATCCCTGGGCTCTGCTCCATGAAATACTCCTAACTATAAAATTACAGTTTGTGGGGAAAAATAATAAAAATAAATGCTGTGGTTGGCATTTGGGTGAGTGATGTCCTTCCTGTGAGCCCTGCTGGGGGCCATCCCTGAAAATGGGAGTCACAGCGATGCCCAAACCACCTCTGCTCTGCCTGCTGCCTGCTCTGGAAAGGGGGGGAGTGTGGGGAGAAACACCAGCTGGGAACAGGGATCCCCCTGGGCTGTGCTGGGGCCAGGGCACCCCATGGGAGCCGCACGCTCAGGGTAGAGTGCAGGGACGTTGTGATGCTCTGGCTGTTCCAGTGTCTCTGCCCTGGGTCACCTTGGCAGGAGCTTGAGCAGGAACGACCTGCTCCTATTTCCTGAGGTGCAAAGAGGGAAAAAGGAAGTGGCACCCAATTAAAACCTGGAGTGGAGGTGTCAGATGCAGGTTTGGTAGCCAGTGTCCAGCCCTGCTCCTCCCTGCGCTCTGCTGTGTCCATGGGGGACAACCCCAGGGTGCTGCATGGCCTCTGGGCTGCCCATCCCAGTTGATTTCCTCTGGGACTGCCCTCTGGAGGGACCTGCAGGCCCCCCAGGAACCCCAGACCTCTGAACCCATGAGCCCACCCCACAGCCCAACAGGAGAAAGGAGGGAAGGGACCGACACAGCCATACACGGATGTGCCTCAGAGATGAAACTTCATGGAACACGCAGCACCCCAAAACCATGGAGCAGAATCCCTAGATGGTGCCCTCTCCTCGTCCCTTGGCACTGCCCCAGGAAAGGTACTGGGCTGGCTTTTCTCCTGGCTAAACTGAGCCAGGAGACCTTTGGGTGGAATCTGAAACCTTTGAGGCTCTTTGCACCTGCCCCAGGGAGAGCCTGGGATGCTCAGATCCCCCTGGGCAATTTTTTGGGAACCTCTTTTGGTTTGGAAATTGTGCTGAAAAGCCAGAGATGGGGCCTCTCTTTATCCCAGCTGATGTGCTGGCTCTGCTTTTGATTCAAGGAGAAGTGCAGGATGAGAAAAGTCAGGCTGAGTTGCCCTCCACAAGCCATTCCTGTGGGATCTTTCCCCGGGCAGAGGGTAGGGTACTCGTGGGTTGGGAGACCTGGCTGCAGAGAGGCTCACGAGGTGTCTCCCTGTCACATAGGGGTGGAACTCGAGTCTGACACTGCAGTGTCTGTGTCAGCTCCAGAGCAGGATGCTGATCCTATAAATGAAGCATCCAAGGGCAACCAGTAACCACAGAGTCAGGGCAAACAACTGCTGGGGCTCCCTTTTTTCTGATTCAGTGGGGTTGTTTTTGTTTGGTTGGTTGCTTAGCTGGTTGGTAGTTTTTTTGGTGGTTTTTTTTTTTGTTGTTGTTGTTTGTTTGGGGGTTTTGGGGATTTCGTTTGGTGTTTCTAATTTTTTTTTGCTTTTGCTTTTCAGGACATATTCAGACACTTGGGGTGTGCTTCTGTGGCTTCTGGAGATGTCATCTACTGGGCAGACTGATGTAATTAAGGGGAATTTAAGGAGTGACAGTGAATGTTGTCATTTTTAATTAAGAGGCTGCTTTTCCAGCACGGTAACGGAGCAGGGGAGAGGTGCAGCTGCACAGACAGACAGACCCGTTCCCAAGCTGTAAATCAAACTCCACAGCTCTGATTTGCAGCTTGGCCCTGTTCTGTTGCAGTCTCTGGGGCGGGGCCGAGGATTTGGGTTGCGCTCCCGGATCTGCTCCTCGCTGCTGGAGCCGGTGCTGTGCTGAGGCTTCAGCTGCTGACAGGGGGGGATTTCCCTCGGGAAAGGTCCTGTCGAGCCCCTGCTGCAGCCCGTCCTGCTCCCGGCAGCGCCCAGGGCTTGCGCTCGGGGTGCGCGGACAGAGGTGGCCGGGCTGGCGCGGGCAGCACCCCCAGCCCGCCTGTGCCCCCCGGCCGGGAGGGCTGAGCCCCGCTGTCCTCAGCAGGGGCGGGTGGAGAAGGATGCTCGGAGGGGCCAGGGGGGCTCAGTTTCGGGTGGCCTCCACCGAAGAGGCACGGTCCGGCCGGGGGCTCTCGGGGGGCCGCGGGGGGAACTGCTTCTTGTACAGGAGGCTGCTGTACTGCAGCTCCGGCGTCACCAGCCGCCGGCACGTCCGCTCCAGCTCCCGATCCAAGCCCTGCTTGAGGTTATAGCCCAGGATCCTGGCCCCGCCGTGCTGCAGCGGCCGCAGGGAAGAGTCCTTGATGTCCTTGGGGGCCACGCTGCCCGTGCCCTGCAGGCAGGTCCTGGCCAGCTCCGCCTGCCGCTCCCGCAGCGCCTTCACCTCCCGCCGCATGCGCTCCCGGCCGATGTCCCGGTCGATCCTTTCCCAGAAGGTCCTGTTAAAGTGGGTGTAGATTTCCCAGTCCAGCCTGTTCCAGGCCTTTAGCTTCTCCGCGACGCTGTCCGGGAGGGGGGACTTGGTGCTGCTGTCCCTGGAGTTGAGCGGGAAGGAGACGACGCTGTCCAGGTCCCAGCACAGCATCTCCTTCAGCAGCACCATGGACTCGTCGAAGTACTCAGAGATGAGCAGAAAGTCAAAGGACGCCTCGATGGCCTTCAGCATGAGCTGCACGCGCTCCGGAGACACCTCTCCATCGGGGTTGAAGCCGAAATCGAAGGTCATGAGGTTCCTGGCGTAGTGGCGGTCGCCTCTGGCGGGGTTGTAGTAGCGGTAGGGCTGGCTGAGGAACTCCTCCAGGCTGCGGACGCGCGAGAAGGCCGACGCTCCCTTGTAGTACACGAAGGAGGACTCCATCAGCTGCACAGGGTTCCTCAGGATGGAGAAGTAGATGGCGGAGCTGGGCACCACCTTCTGCACCTGTGGAGGAGAAGAAGGAGAGTTTAAAGGTGGGGTAGGGAGAAGGGACCCGCTCGCCCACAGTGCTGCTGAGCAGAGGCACCCGCTGGGGCTGGAGATGGTGGGTGCTGGGGAGGATTTCGGGGTGCAGCTCATCAAAGGAGCTGTGGGGAGCTCCACAAGAGTCACGTGGGGAGAGCAGTGACCAAAGCTCCCCACAATGGGCTGCCACAGCTGCATGGCTGGGCTGGAATGGAGATACTGCCCATCTCCTTCCCTTTCCCCATGCCCAGCTGGTCCGCAGGTGGCATCCAGAGGGGTGGATGCTGGGCACGGCTGACCTGACCCGGTGCACTTTGGATATTCTCCTCTTGCAGCTGGTCCCCTCTGGGCCTATCCAGGGAGCAGGAGATGTCCCAGGGCCCACCAGACAAGAAACAAATGAGAGTTGCTGACTGCTACAGATGCTGTCTCCCATCCTGCGGTGAGTCACAGCAAAGGGATTCATCAAACCTGCTCACAGAAGCTCTCAGGAGATGCCAACGACATTGCAGGTAGCCGTGGGCAATCCTGGCTCTCTTTAGTTCATCCCTGCAGAGTTCATGTGCTTGACAGGTGCCCCTCCTTGTGCCCCATGAGCCCCTCTCCCCCTGCCCCGCTCGTCCCTCCGAAGGGTTTGCCCGTACCTCCGGCTGCAGGAACCGCATGTGGTGGCAGAGGATGTTGAAGCGCCGGGGGCTCTGTGGCGAGAAGCCCTGCACGAACCTGGCCAGGAAGTGGTGTGGGTAGTAGAGCTGGTAGCCCCCGCCGAGGGGGAAGGCGAAGGTGAGGTTGTGCGTCTCCCCGAAGCGGAACAGGATGTTCATGACGGTGCTGCTGGCGCTCTTGTGGACTTTCAGGAAAACAATGTCAGTCTTGGGCTTGCACGTCTTCCCTTGAGAGGGGACCCCTCTGGCCTGCTGACCCTCTCCAGGTGTCACCTCCTGGACCTTAAAGGCTTCTGTCCAGCTTGGGGAAACTCCTGTCTCCAGGTCTGTTTTGTAAGAATCCTCTGCCTGCAGAGGTTGAGCTGAGTGTGGTACGGGCTGTGTAAATGAGGTGCCCCACTCAGGGTGGGGCGATCCCACGGCTTGAGGCTGAGTCTGGCTCTGTACATCCACCTGCACCATTCCAGGTGGGGACATTCCCCTCTGCTCCTCTGTGCTCGGCCTGTTCGCAAAGATGATGAACTTGCTGGTGACAGCTTCTGCCAAAACTGCGGCGATCCTCCCGGGAAGACTTGGAGAAGGACTTTCTCTGGCTGCTTTTTCCAGGCCTGGAAGCTGGGGTTTCAGTTCCATGGCTGACACATGGGCTTTCACCTTCTCCCTGCTCTCCTCAGGCTGCTGTATCCGGTGCTCCGCCTGGCTGCTTTCCGGAGGGGTCTCCTGCCTGAAGTACAGGTGCATCCTGAAAACATCCTCAGTCGGAGCGGGGTCTGGCACGGCTTCTCTCTGCCCCTGCAGGGAGTCCTCCTCCCACTGCAGGTCGGGGCTGTGGAGGGCAGAGCCGAGCCCATGGCCCGTGGTCTGCTGCAGGCCACGCTCCAGCTCACACTGGCAGCTCCTGTGACGGGGAGGACACAATGCTCAGCTGCAGGAGGTGGGAGGACAGTGCAGAAGCAGCTCCTCTGCAGCCCACAGGACCCCCTGACCCCACCCAAAGTCACCCCAAAACATGTTTCCCTCTTTTCTTGGGGTGGGTGGCATTGCTGACGGGTGTAGGGGCTTCACTGCTGCCCTGGAGGGTGGGAGTGGGTGCAATAACTTGGGCTTGATCATCTTGGAGGTCCTTTACAACCTCAATGATTCTATGAAGAAGAGGAGGACAGGTCAGCGGTGACGTGGCAGTGTCTCTGCCTTGCTGGAGTGTGACGGGCTGGTGGAAGGGGCAGAGCAAGAGGAGGCAAGGAGAGAGAAGAGCTGGTAGCCTGCAGAAGCTGGAGGAACGATTGCAGATAACCCCAGACTGGGAGGACTGGGCTCAAGGGCTGTAGGGTTTTGTGGTGAGCCAGGACAAAGCCCAGAGCAGCCTTGTCTGACCCCAGGGTGGGCTCAGCTCTGGCTAGGGCGTAGGGGTGAGATGTGGGACCCCCAGAGGGTCCTCTCTCACCTGGATTTTCCTCCCTGTCTAAGGAAGACCCTGCTGGGTGGTTTTCAGGAGGGCGGTTCTGAGCCCACCTCAGTGGCCAGAGAAAGGCTGGAGGATGAGCTGCAGGTTTATAATTCTGCTCAGGACCTACCCAGGAGGCTGCAGCTTCTCCACAACCTGAAGTGTGACCAGGAGGAGGACAAGGAGGCTGAAGGAGATCCAGAGCCGACCTGGCTGGCACCTGTAGATTGCGCTCAGCTTCCTGCAAGGAAACAGACATTTGAGACCATTCATGGGGAGAAGAAGCCAAGCCCATTGGTGTGTGTGAGGCAGGCAGGAAAGGCGCCTTGAGGCTTTTTTATTATCTTTATTTAAGGTAAGGTCACGTTTCCAGGGGTGGAAATGCTGCAGAGGCAGCGATAACCAAGGAACCTCGGCCCGAGCAGTGCAGCCTCATGGAAATTTCCAGATGGGCCACAGATACTGTGCTGAAAAGCAAACAGTGATAACCATCGGGTCCCTTGGCTGCTCCGGGACGCAGCCCGAGCTCCCCCCAGGCAGCAGGAACAGGGCACTGCCTTTGTGTTCCCTGCCCTGCCTGGCCTAGAAGGATCAGGATCCTGTCTTTATCAACACGGACAACACAATAAAACTCTTTTTTCCTTGCTCTCCCCACTCTCAGCTGTTGGACTGCCATCTGCACAGGCTCCAGCTGGGGCTGCAGATGTGATGCTACCCTGCGGGCCCCAGCAGTGCCTGGATTTTAGTCTGATTTTAGCCACGTCTACAACAGCAGTGTGATTTCTTCAGGCCATCAGAATTGTGCTGTCGGGGTTTGGGTTGTGTATGGCAATATTTAGGCCATGGAAATGCTGCCGCAGAGCTCCTACTGTTTGTAGGGCTTGCTGCAAAGCTGGTGGAGCTTGATTGTAGCTTTAATCATCAGTGAATCAGTTGAGGTTCCAAATTTCCTGGAAAAAATGATTTGTTTGTATTTTATTTTTTCACGGAAAGGTTGTCCAGTCCCAGCAGATGTGGCACTTGGAATCATGGGTTGGTGGTGGCCTTGGCAGTGCTGGGGGAAAGTTTGGACTCGATGATCTTAGAGGGCTTTTCCAACCTGAATGATTCCATTATTCTGCTGTTTTTTCCCCAGCACAACAGGAGATGATTTGTCCTGAGGATCTGGTTAAACCCTCTGGGATTGGGCTCTGCTGTGGGGGAAGTCCAGGCTGCCAGCCCCAGGTGGCTGCTCTCCCCTCTCAGGGAGGGAGAGTCACAGGCAGCAAGGATCTAAATGGGAGGAATTAATGAGAGCAGAAATTTGGGCAGAGCCTGCTTGGAAGCTGCATTCCAGCAGCCATCCCGGGTTTGTTGGCATTGCTGGCTTCCTGCAGTGGTCAGCTTTGGGCCAGGACAGTGGGACTGGGACTGCACAGACCCGCTTGTCCCAGAGCTTCTTCATCTCCGTGGTGCTTTATCTCCTACTCCAGGCAGTCCTGTGACACGTGGGAGCAGAACTGGCTCCGTGAGGCAGCAGTGACACAAACGTGGGCTGTCCGAAGGGGTCACGTGCATCCCACTGGACATTCCACAGGTCAGGAATTTAGGTTTGCTATTGAGAAACTGGATTTGTTCCAGGAAAATCATCAGCTGTCATGATTAAGTAGTGGTTTGATAACGACAGCACTGCTTGCAGTGGTTGGACACTCATGGACACGGTTCTGCCCTGCTCCCAGTAACGTCCCTGTACTGAGCTGAAACTCTCAGCTCCTCCCAGGAGGATTTTAGTGTGTCAAGTACTCAGGGCTGGAAAGGCTGGGAGGTCTTAGGCTGTGGCAGTGCTACTGAGGATTCAAAAGGTGTCATTACTGCACGTAAGTACTGCCCATCAGCATCGCAGCATCCCCAGTCCCCATGGCAGCCTGGCGGGATCCATGCTCTCTGCCACTTGAGGAGCACACTGCCGAGCTCAGGTGAGACAGGAGGTGGCAAATGTGCACGTGGGTCACTGCCTGGCCACGCCAGCAGCGCAAGGAGACCCTTGTGAGGTCGGAGATAAACAGATGTGACAAATAACGGAGCAGGAAAATGCCAAATGCTTAAACAGAGCTTAAAATGCCAAGAGGTGTTAAAGAGATAGGGTCGTAGCAGAGACCTGAGGCTGCCCCAGAGCCGGCGTGAGGAAAGGCTTGTTGAAATAACTCCATGTGGAAGATCAGAGAGACCACAGAGGGAGAAAGAAGGCAGTGAGGGAGGAGCTGCTCCAGAATGAAGTGATTCCTCTGGATCTGGTTGGAGACTCGATCCAACTCTCCCATCACTCGAGGCAAGGCTGATCATAATTTTGTCTGGCTGACCATGGAAAGACAAGCAGCAAGAAGGGAGTGAAGAGCTGCACCACTGTGATATTTAGTGATACACACAAACTCTTGGGGGGATCTGCAGGAGCACACAGTAACGAAGGCAGAATGGTGGAAAACTTCCCCCCAGGCAGTGCTGGGGGGCAGCAGCCTCTACCACTCCCATATCTGTATTTGGTGCAGGTGTAATTCTGGGCTTGCTTCCTCAGAGGTCCTAAACTTTCAGCCTGGGAGAATCTGTGAAAGATCCAGGCCCTTTGGCTCTCTTCTGGGGGCTGTTGTGGTGGTGGAACACCCAGCTGAGAACACACAACTCGTGTCGGGCTGGCCAGGCTGGCACAAAGCCAGAGCCTTTCCTTCCCTCCTCTGGGCTGGCTCGCGTGGGATATGTGCACATCAAGGAGGGTGTGCTGAGAAAGTGGCAGTGCTAAAATTTGCACTGAAGATGCCAAGAAGATGCGTTGAAGGCAGCAAAACATCGAATTAATGGCACATGGTGCATGAGCAGCCCTTGTCTTGGAGGCTGGAGCAGGTTGGTACGATGTAACTGAGCAACAAACCTTCCCAAGGCTCAGCTGCCTTCCCTGCACGGCCTCCTCTCCATTTCCACACCGGGATGGGATCAGGGCCACAGGTGTCTTGGGGCAGAGTTAAACACCTGAGACCAGAGCACCAGGAAGGTGTCCAGGGCGCACTTGGAGCCCTGCAGGGCGGGTTGGGCTGCGAGAGCCCAGCTCCTGCGGAGTCTTTGGAGATGCCTCCGTCTGCAGGCAGGCTACAGCTGAAGAGCCCCCTCAGACCAGAGCCTGTGTGCTGTCACCTCCAGCAGTGACAAACAGGGTGCAGAGCTGGATGCAGCACCCCAAAGATGCCTCTGGCTGCTAGGGCTCAGTGGAAGAGCCAGAGCAGCTGGATCCTCCTATGCTGGCTCAAGGAATTGAATCCAAACCTGAACTGATGGTCACATCTTTGCAAGGGATGGTGCCCCAGCTGTGTCTCAGTGCCAGCCCCAGCAGGGAAGAGGGTGCCTGGGGTGCTGCTTGGCAGCAGGTGCTGTTTGTTCTCAGCAGGACTGCAGATTCCCCCTCTGTTATTCCCCCTCTGCTCCAAGCAGAGCTTCCCTCCGACCTGTGCCCCTTCCCTGTCCAACACAGAAACAAATGCCCCAGCCAGGATGGGTCTGTGACTGGAAGTTTCCAGGCCCTCGGGGTCCCAGCCGGCTGTGGGTGCTGCGGGAGGTGCTGAGGCTGAGCTCACCGGGCAGGTGAGTGGCAGAAAAAGATTTTCCTGTTTTGCTGTGCCCAGATATTCTCCAGGCAGTGAGCAAAGTTGCACAAGGAATTAATGTACACAATACGTACACCAGCCACAGCCTGCTCCGTCCGACCAGTCACTGGAGCCATTTTTTTGGCAGTAAATGAGAAATCGGGCAAAATGGTCAGCAGGATGCTCAGGTAGCACAGCAAGGGCACAATGGCACTGCCTGCCTGTGTCGGTGCCCACCCTACCCTTGACAGCTGGGTTGGGAATAACCCCAAGCCCTCCCACACTGCAGCTCTCCCCCAGCCAAAGGGCTCTGCTGCAGGGTCAAGCCTTGCCCTTCCCTCATCCCTCCTGTCCAAACCAGAGGCTGTGCAAGAGGGCACCTCACCCCAGGCTCACTCACTGGGTTGGCCATGTGAAAAACTTGCACAGAGACACGTTCCTGCTCCACACCTGCTCCTCTGGTGATCCCTCACCTGGGATGCTGGAGGAGGGACCAGCATCCTATTGCCCTGCCAAGGTCTGTGCCACTCTCCTTCCTTTGTGGCCTTACAAAAGATGCTGTTTGCTAGCTGCCCTTGGAGCGTCACCAGAAGGGAAAAGCCCCATCCCTCCAGACTGCCCTGCACTGATGTGGAGCAGGAACGCTGCCCTGCCCGTTCCCATCACCACTTCAACTTCATCTGCAAGGACATCACCTCTGGGTAGGATGGGAAGAGAATTTTACTTAGGGGAATAGTATTTTACTTAAATAAATACATAAAAAGATTCCACTTACGTGATCAAATACCTTCTGAATTTCAGCATGGTGAGCTGGAGCCTTGGCTGGGGAGCGGGTGGTTATCATCCACCCGGGAGACTGGAAAGCAAACACCCGGAGCCTGGATTGTGTGCTGCGGCCAGAGGCCCCTCCCCAGCGGGGGCACCGGAACGGTGATCCTGTCAGACCTTCCCACCAGAGCCCTGTGCCTGCCCCAGGGAGTGCCCAGCCTCTGAGAGGGTGAGTGGCACCTTCACCCCTGCCAGGCACTGCCACGTCACGCAGAGCGGTGGGCAGGCTGTCCAGTGTCCCTGTCTCACTCCTTGATTTCACCCATGGCTGTTGGTGTTCCACTTTGACCCCTTCTTTTCCTTTCTCATGTCCTGATTTTGCCTCTTGACAAAGCTGGGGGAGGAGTTGGTCGTGACTACCGAGCTCTTGGTAACCCCGCTGTCTCTGGGTCGGTGCTGCTGAGGCTCTGTGACGGCTGGGTCACCCCTGCATGGCGGGGAGCTTGTCCTCTCCAACGCAGCCTGGCTCTGTCCTCGCTGGGCTGGGTGTGTGGCAGTGCCCAGCTCCCTCCTTTGCTGGCTTGGGGGGCCACGGGGGGCCAGTCTGAGGATGGCACATGCAAGACATCAATGTGTTAAGTGGTGTGTGGAGCAGTGAATGTGATGAGGGCAAGCAAAGTCCTCAACCCCCTGTGCTGGGACTGTGCTGTG
Organism: Dicrurus megarhynchus; assembly: GCA_013399195.1. Lineage (NCBI taxonomy): Eukaryota > Metazoa > Chordata > Aves > Passeriformes > Dicruridae > Dicrurus > Dicrurus megarhynchus. The sequence continues at coordinate 239,455 of VXAD01010363.1, forward strand.
CCAGGATGACCAGCAACAGGACAGCCCTGCTAGGAAGTCAGCTGGCTTCCAGTCCCAGTGGGAAGGTGGTCACTGGGTCTGCTTCTTGTTGGCTGGTGGACAATATAAGACAACTCAAAGGAGGGCAGGCAGGCTGCCCTCCACGATGGAGGTCCTTGGCCACATCCTTGCCCTTCAAGGCTCATCCCAGCATCCTGCACAGCATCAGCCACGCCCTTGTGTGACCACGGGCCCAGGTAGTTTGGCAGGGACCATGAGCTTCTCCTGTTTGGGCGCAGAATCCCGGGGTGGTGTGGAGGTAGAGCAGGTGGCTGGGACGTGGGACACGAGGGCCAGTGGATCAAGCTGTGCCACACACAGTCTGCAGGACCAGGAACCTCATGTGCAGAGGAGAGAGTTCTGGCCATGTGTGCTGTCCCTTGACCCGTGCCCACGGGGCTCAGGAAGTGCACAGAGGGTGGATAAGTCACTTCCATCCCAGACCTGGGCTCTCTGGAGGGACAGCAGGGCCCAGCTCCCTCCTTCCCTGTTGCTGGCAGGGAGGCAGCCATTCCCCTCACCCTGGCACAGGCAGGCGCTGCCTCTCCCTGTCCACCTCATCAAAACCACAAGTTTGCTGTGGGGCTCTCGTGTTCTCCACCCATCCTGGGCTCCAGCTCTCTGCCTGGGCTGGCAGCTTCCCTGGGAGTCTGGGGCTGCTTGAGAGCCATGCAAGAGCTTGTAGGGATCAAATCCTCTCTGATGCAGGGACGGAGGGTCAGCACTTCTCCCCTCTGCTTCCCTCTGCACAGCCATGCTGCATGCAATCCAAGCTGGATAAGCCTGCTTGGGGTGCATGGCTAAGGGGTCTGTGAGCATCCCCCATGCAGGATCTCCAGGGAACATCCTATTGCTGCAGGGCATGGGGCACCTTTGCTTGGGAGCATCCAGAGGCTCAGCAGCATGAGGGTGTCCAGACAGGCTTGTTCTTGCTCTTCTTTGGTTGTTTCCTCTTGCTTGATGGTCGCTGGTGGGATTTGCCACTGCTCAGCTCGCTTGTTTCCTTAAGGACAAACCTATTTGTCCATGTGACCTCATGGAGGTCTAGTTTCCATATGTAATCATGCTCAAGATATCCTCTACTCCTGTCTGCAGCCTCTCCTTGGGCACGACTTGAGGCACCTGTGGAGGAAAAACTCAAAAGGCAAAGTTGTGTGTTCCTGCAGGAATGTGGTGATGGGAAGCACGGCGTGTGCTCTCCACTGCCTGTGTGCTGCCTGTGCCAGAGGCTGCAGCTGAGGGGCCTCAGCAGCTCTCTTGGGATCCTGCTGCTACCTTGCACCTGCATCCTACAGAGGCTGTGCTGGACTGTGACCTGGGCAGGACCAGTGTCCGAGGGCTTTGGTGGGCATGTCGCTCCTCTGGGACTACACCTAGTGGTCTCTTCCCCCCCACAGATGCTGGAGTGGGGGTCGGGACACAGGCAGGTAAATGCACCTTTGCAGTTGTGTCTCTTGAGAAGCAAAGGTGCCCTTGTAGGAGGGATTGGGCACCTCCTTAGGTGGCTGCATGTTCCCTGCTGACCTCAGCAAAAGGCAGCTGAGGTGCCCCAAAGACTCCAGTCCCTTCCTGTCCCCTGTTCCTGTGCAAGACAATGAGCAAGGACATGGCCTCAAGACCCTCAGGACCTTGCCACTCTCATGCAATGGCTTTCCTGCTTGGCCTGTCCACAGCCCAGAGGAGCTGCTGGTGGGTTTTTCCCAGGATTGCTGGACAAGCTACACCTGGAGAGCAGCCATCTCTGGTGCACTTGTACACGTTGAGGTGAAGAGGAGCACATGGGAAGGTGCCTCTCTGGTGAGGAGGAAAGGAGACCTGGGAATGTGATTGCCCCTCCAGTGAGGAGGAGAGCAGACCCGTGACCCATTTCCAACCCTGGGCTGGACCAATTGCCAGAGCAATGGGTGGTACAAGGGAGAGCCCTGGGATTTGCAAGGGCTTGAGCCTCGCTGTAACCTTGGCCAGCCATCGGCCTCCCTTCATCCTCACCTTATTCCTTTTCCTGCTGGATGGGGAGCACTCCAGCATGAAAACAAGCCGGCAGAGAGCTGTGTGTGGGTTTTTGTTTGGGCTTGCTGAGGGCAGATTCTGTTTGCCATCAACAACACTCCCTGCTGAGCCCCGAGGTGTGAACAGCTGCCTGCAGGTGGGCGGCACAACAGAGCTCCTGGCAAAGGTGACAGGGACCTTCCAGGCAGGAGCAGGGGAGCTTTGTTCTCCTGAAAGAGTTTCTTTGTTCTCCTGAGAGAGCTCGGATGGCAGGACAGTGCTGCAGAAGTGAGGAGCAGGAGAAAAGCCTCTGTTGCTGCCTGGGACAATTCCTTGGCTAAGGAGGAGTCCGACATCCTTGTGAATGTTGGCAAAGGGAGGCAGCTGCAGCCTGGAGGGTACAGGCAGCCAGGGAGGTGTCTTTGTCAGGAGAAGAGTCTGGCATCCTGGGGAAGATGAAACTGCTGCAGGGCTTTGCCAACTGGTGCAATTCCTGGGAATTTCCTGGGTCTGGAGTGGCCTGCAGAGGTTTCCTGAGCAGGGAGTGGAGAGTGCTGGAGCTCCTGCTGGAAATGGCTCCTTGCTTCTGAAGTCAAAGCAGAACATCTGCAAAATAAACAAAAACCTCAGAAAGAAGGAGTCAATGCTGCTTAAGTGAACCCATTAGCTGGAGCAATACAGAAAAGTCATATTCAAGGTTAAAATTATCCTGGGAAGGTCTAGGAGTCAAAATTCTACTCATGCACTCATGTTAGATGGGCCTGGAAGACCTCTTGGCAGTGCTGTGAGGCTGGGGCAGGCTCCAAAGAACCCTGGCTGGTACAAGGGGACGAGGAGCCATCCCACAGGGCAGTACCAGGGCGGCACTGGCTGCACCCGCGGTGGGAGTCCAGGTGCCTGAGCCCAGGTCTCCTGGCCCCACACTTGTCCCTTTGCCTCCTGCAGGCAGCCAGAGTGTGAGGACCTGGAAGGAGGTTGTTGCCACTGGGATAAGACAGGGATTTATTGCCTGATGTGGGACTGGGTTCCATTCCTCCCTGCGGATGACCACAAGGACCTTGCTCACATTGCTTAGCTATGTTTTTTCCCCGTATGTAATTCTTTAATTTTTCTTTTTATAATTGTGTTGTGTTTGCGTGTTCGCACATGCACTTTGCTTAAAGAAGGATTTATCTCCATCGTTTTCTGCCAACACATGGTCGCTTTGGCCATGCCATTTGTACCCTGGCAGCCTGGAGCCTGCTGGATCTCAAAGGGGGATTAAAAGACATGAGGACTGTGTGTGCCTTCCCAGCAGGAGTCAGCTGGCAGTCCCAGATGCAGGGACGGATTGGGGAAGCTGAGTTCTGGGACACCCCAGTTTCCTAGGTCTGTAGTTATTCCCACAAAACTCCCAATGGAGAGAAACTTGAGAGAGGGACGAGCTGTCCCCTCGCTGCCAGCAAACCCTTTGTGCAGCTTTTCTGTTTGCTTTTCAGACCAGTTTCCAGACAGACCTGTTCCTGGACCGACCCATGATAATTTCTGGATGACTCTCTCCGGGGTATCCAGCACTCTGCCTTATCAGCAACGTGCAAGTTTGCTTTCCGAGTCGTTCTCCAATCTATCAGCCCGTGGGCCTCCCCTTCCGCCGCTGGGCAGCCGTGCTCCATCAGCACCCACCTAAATTGATCTTTAGTTAATTTTACACTTAGCAGAGAGAGCAAGGCATGCCCAGTTGCCATTAACTCCAACAGCTCTCCTGGACATTGAAGTGAGCCTGGCCTGCAGTGGCCATGCCCATGGATACCAGCTCTCTGAAAGGATGCTCAGGGACCAAATGCATCTAGCTGGGAATCTGGGAGCAAAGCGTGGTGGGAGCTGAATGCAGTGGCTCCTGGGCTTTGTGGGACCTCACTGCCCTGGGGACCTTGTCCCAGAGACAAGGCAGAGCCTGTGCCAGCACCAGACAGAGCTCCTCTTGGCTGGGAAGGCTGAGGAGCAGCTGGATAAGCGTGGCTTTAGGCAAGGAGTGCGTTGTTGCTCTGGCTGTATGGTTTTGGCTGGAGTTGGGACTTTGGTCCTAATCGTACTTTTATTTGTTCTTTAATCTCAGTCACCTTATCAGAAGCCTTTGAACAACCAAACACATCTCTGCTCACCTGGGGAACAGGCTTTGCTATTTCTTTTCGGTTGTTTTTGTTTGCTTGCCAGAGACCTCCGAGAGATTAAGTGATCCCTCACAAACCTTGAAGCCTCTGGAGGTTGCAGCACTTGGGTGTGAAAGATATCTATATTTTAGGGTGGCTTTGACATTAGACCAGATCCCTCAGGGCCTTGTAGGATCCAGGATCTGAACCATTCCTGAGACTATCCATGTCGTCTTCTCCAAAGAAGTTACATGTTACTGGGAGGACTTGCTGGTCTGTCTGCAGAAGAAGAAACAAAAGTAGGCATCCCAACCACAGGGTGCCATGGGCTCTCCACAGCAGAGGTGGGATGAGCCTCCCCTTGTCATTAAGTTTTGTCCAGTTTTGGGCTGTTCAGAACAAGGGAGACCTGGAGCATCCAAAATGGGTCCAATGGAAGATGACAAAAATGCTGAAGGGCCTGGAGCACCTCCCTGCCCAGGAAAGGCTGAGGGAGCTGGAGCTGCTCAGCCTCGAGAGGAGCCCCAGCTGAGAGGGGCCCTCAGCCCTGGGTGTCCCTGGCTGCAGGGAGGGCTCAGGGCAGGGCCCGGGCTCTGCTCCGGGGGCCCAGCAATGGCACCAGAGCCACGGGCAGGGCCTGAGCCCAGGAAGTTCCACCTGGACATGAGGAAGAACTTTCCTGGGCAGTGCCCCATCCCAGAGAGGCTGTGGAGTCTCCCTCACTGGAGATATTCCAATCTGTGCCGTGTGCTCTGGGCTGGCCCTGCTGGAGCAGGGAGGTGGCACCAGGTGACCTCTGTGGTCCCTTCCAGCCTGGCCCATCCTGGGATTCTGCGGGGCAGCTCCCATGGGTGAATTTCATGCAGTTAAGTTTTCTCCCATTGCCTCCTGTCCTGTCACAGGGCACTGTTGAGAAGAGCCTGGTTTCCTGCCTTCATTCCCTCCCATCAGATGTTTATACGTATCTACAAAGTCCCTCCAAGACTACTCTGCTCTGGGATGAGCAGCTCCAGCTCTCTCAGCTGCTCCTCACATGAAGGATGCTTCAGACCCTCACCACCTTCACAGCCTCGCACTGGACTGGCTCCAGCCACTTCATCTCTCTTGTACTGGGGAGCCCAGAGCTGGACCCAGCACTGCAGGTGTGGCCTCACCAGTACTGAACAGAGTGGGAAAGGAGGCTGCTGGAGCCAGGGAAGCTGCGTTTGACCTGGGGATGGCCAAGGATGTCTTTAGGACTCTCCGTGGCCAGCAGGAGCCGTGTGCTGCATCTGACCCTGAGGAGTGGGAAGTGGGAAGTGCTGGGTCCAGCCCTGGCTTTGCCTCGGCCAGTGCTTGGTGCCCACAGCAACATAGTGGAAATGGTTTTCAGGAGAAGCCTGGAGAGAAAAGGTGTATTGATCGAGGGAAACTGGGTGGAGCAGGTGTTTACAGAGCAAATGCCTTTTGAAACATATCAGCAAGTAAACAGGGCGGGGACCTCACGGGCTGATGCTGCCTCCTATTTATGGAGGTGACATGATGTCCAGATAAAAGGGATGCCTCACCTGGTGGAAAAAACAACAAAACAGTGAAATCTAGGAGAGATTTTATGATTTCTAGGAAAGTTCAGCATCGCCATGTGCGTACTGAACAGTTGCCCCTGTCACTACAAGAAGGACATTGAGGTGCTGGGGCGTGTCCAGAGAAGGGAATGGAGCTGCAGAAGGGTCTGGAGCACCAGGAACAGCTGAGGGAGCTGGGAAAGGGGCTCAGCCTGGAGAAAAGGAGGCTCAGAGGAGACTCTCTCTCCACAACTCCTTGATAGGAGGGGGCAGGCAGGTGGGGGTCGGGCTCTGCTCCCAGGGAACAGGGACAGGATGAGAGGAAACATCTTCAAGTTGTCTCAGAGGAGGTTCAGGTTGGATATCAGGGAAAATTTCTTCACAGAAAAGGTTGTCAAGCACTGGCACAGCCTGCCCAAGGCAGTAGTGGACTTCCCACTCCTGGAGGGATTTAAAAGCCATGTGGATGTGGCACTTGGGGACATGGGTTAGTGGTGGCCTTGATGGTGCTGGGGGAATGGGTGGACTCGATCTTAAGAGGGTTTTTCCAACCTTAATGATTCCTTGATTCTATGTGTGAGTTACCGTGGCCTCATCTTGCACTGAGGGGTGTTCCTGGGCTACGGAGGGAAGCTGAGGGTCCTCACCTGAAGAGGATGGCCAACATGGGCTGCTCTGCAGGGTCTCCAAGGGGAGCATCCATTGCACACCTGCCCTGCTGACTGAGATGGCTTTGCAGGGCCATGCCACAAACAGTTTGCTCTCCTCTCTCTGAGTCCCATCTCTGCACAAGCAAGCCCCTGTTCAGTCAGAGGAAGGACACTGGAGCCTCCTCCTCATACACTGAGAGCCTCCTGAGGCTGTGTCAGATCTCCTGGGAATTTGTCCATGGAATCCCATCAAGAGGTGGAGTAGTGCTAGTGTCCTTGAAGGACTTGGAGATGGAAGAGCACCCACCAGGGAAAGGGAAAAAACAGGAAAACTACTATTCAGAGAGCTGGGAGCCTTGGGTGGGATGGAAGACCTGTGTACGTCAAAGGGAAGATGGAAAACATCAGGACAAACCAGCAGGGCATAAGCAATCCAGGATGTTCCTGGAATGTGTGGATGAAAATGTCCTTCTCCAAAGAATAGAGGAGATAGAGGAGCCAACAAGGAGAGATGTGCTGGATCTTGTTCTCACCCACAAGGAGGGGCTGACTTGGGATGTGAAGCTCCAGGGCAGCCTGGGTGCCATGACCATGAAAGGTTCAAAATTCTTAGGGAATCCCAGAATCCCAAAATCCCAGAATGGTTTGGGTGGGAAGGGACCTTAAAGCTCATCTTGTTTCACCCGCTGACATGGAGAGAGACACCTTCCATGAGACCAGGTTGCTCTGAGGCAAAAAAATCCAGGAGGTCTCTTGTGGATGAACAAGGAGGTGCTGGAGAATTTCAAACACAAAAAGGAAGCCTGTGGAGGGTGGAAGCAAAGACAAGTAGTTTGGGAGGAATACAGAGAGATTGTCCGAGCAAGTTAGGAAAGCTAAAGCACTGACAGAATTAAACCTGGCCAGGGACATCAAGGGCAACAAGAAAAGCTTCTATAGGTAAGTTGGAGATAAAAGTAAGATTAGACAAAATGTGGGCCATCTCTGGAAGGAAATGGGAGAGCTGGTTTCCTGTGACATCGAGGAGGCCAGGGTACTCAATTTTTCACCTCAATTTTCACTGGTAAGTGTTCCAGCCACAGTGCCTGAGTCACGGGAGGCAAGGGCAAGGCCTGGGAGAATGAAGACCCACCTCCTGTAGGAGAAGGTCGGGTTTGAGGCCATTTTAGGAACGTGAAGGTGCACATGCAGCCTGTAAACATCGACATCCTGGTGAGGATCCATTACAGATTCAGCCTCTTGGTCCATCCCGGCTGACTCCCGGCTCTCACGAGGGATGAGCCAATGCCACCCGGCAATACAGACACAGCACCAGTGTGTGCCCAAGGCAGGGATTCTGCTGAGAGCCCTGCCAGGGCTAGATCTGCCTCTGGGTACCAGAAAACTCCTCACAAACCTCCTGCCTGCTGCTCCCCTGGAGAGCTAGGAAGGGCAGAAAGGGCCACCTTGATTCCTGGCACGGCCTGGGGCCTCCAACAGGAGGG
>VXAD01010366.1:0-57082 GCA_013399195.1 Dicrurus megarhynchus
CTTGGCGTCGGCGTCGGGGTCACGGGTTCCGGGCCCGGGATCGGGGTCGCGGGTCCCAGGATCGGGACCAGAACCGGGGCTCGGTCCCGGGACGAGCCCGCTCCGCTGCCGGTGTGGCGGCGGGGCCGGCAGGGGGCGCTNCTGGGGCCGGCGGGGCTCGGGCCCCCTCCGCCGCGGCATCGGGACCCCAAAGCCGTGCGGCGTCTGTGCCTCGGGTCCTCCCCCTTGGGGCTCTGAGCAGCGCTTGTCCCCTCCTTACGCCCCTCCTTTGGGGGAGCCGGGGTTAGCTGGCGTCCCGCGCTGGCCCCCGTGCTGGGAGGGGGTGGGCTGAGGGACACCTTCCCCCCGTGGGGTCCCCGGTATCCCTCCCTTCTCCCCATTGCCCCCCCAAGCCCTTTCCCACGGTACAGCCCCCAGACCCCCTTTGCAGGCAGTCACTGCCCCATCGCCTGTCCCCAGGTGTGTTTATGGGGGCCGGGGGTTGTTCTGCACCTTGTTTGCTCAGTCTGGCCCCAGGAAGGGGTTTAACATCCCCCCAGGATGCCCCCCTGGCCTCTAAATGCAGCCCCCAAGTCTCCCCTCTTGCTCCCAAGAAGAGAAATGGCCCAGAATTGCAGCCGGGAAATCCCCAAGGCTCGTGGGCTTTGTCCACCACTGGGATCTAGGAACAGTGTTTCTTCTTCATGGTGAAACCCTTCGGGGTCCCACCTCGAGGGTCTGCACTGGAGCTCGGCCCCCATTGTGCAGCGGAGTCTCGGGAGGAGGGAGCTGCATCTTTCCTTTGGAAAGCTGGTCCAGGGAAGCTCCCTGCTCCTGCAGCCTGAGGGAGGGGAGAGACAGGAGCATCCCGTTGTGTCCTGAGCTGCCCTGGGGAGCTGGGGAAGGAGCATCGTGGGTTCCTGACACCTCAGAGGGTTCTGATGTCCTGCCTCTGTTTCTGTCCCGGGAGGGATGGGAGCCGCTTTTCCCTGGAGCGGGAGGCCACGCCTGCCCTTGGATCACGGCGTTATCCCTGCAAGTGCCGGAGTAAAGCTGCCCGAGCCTGCTGGTGGGGAGATGAAAGTATTTGATCGGATTAGAGGTTCTGAGAAGTCAGATGAGCTGAAAGGGACAGGCAGCTGCGGGAAGCAGGCACAGCATCCCGATGGAAAAACCCCTTTCTCAGCATCATCCGTACCCTGACAGCTCTCTCTGCCGGGGCTGGGGCTGACGGGCAGCTCAGCACAGTAACGGCTTTGTGTGGCCAGGCAGAGAATGCAGGACATCTGCTCTGCCTCCCTTCTTGCCGAGTCACTCTCTCGTGTTTGAAGATGCCCTGGGGCTCTCCAAGTTGTTATTTTAGCAGGATGCCTCTGTTGCACAGGCTGCAGTTTGCTGGGTGTACAGCAAATGCATCTTGCCTGTGTCTGCACTTCATGGTTTCTCTGGGAAAACCTGGCACAGGGTGCCCAGAGCAGCTGTGGCTGCCCCTGGATCCCTGGCAGTGTCCAAGGCCAGGTTGGACAGGGCTTGGAGCAGCCTGGGATAGTGGAAGGTGTCCCTGCCCCTGGCAGGGCTGGAATGGGATGGGCTTTAAGGTCCAACCCAAACCATTTGGGGATTCTATGATTTATGTGATTTCTTGTTCCCTGGTGGGGCAGAGTGGGCTCTGGAGGTTCTCCCAGGAAAGGCGTGACAGCAAGCTCACGTCTCTCGTTTCACAGACCTTTCTGTCTGTGACTGAGGGGCTCAGGCTTGGACTGAAGGGGTTTTGTTGCTTGGTGGCTGCTTTGTTCTGAACAGCTGAGCTGGGGAGGTGAAACAAAAGTTGCTTAATCCTCTCAGAGTGCTGCAGAGCCTGAGCACTGCCTGCAGCCGTCAGGGCTGGGGCAATCTGTCCTGAGCTGGCCCTGGGTGCTGATCAGTCCTCTGCAGGAGGGGACAGTGGCTCTGTGTGTGCCGGGCTGTGTCCTCTGCTGTCCTCAGCTGCCACCTGTAGGCAACGGAGCTGCCCTGGTGTGGGGTGTGATCACACCGGTCCCCATCTATGGAAAAACAGCCCCAGGTCAGCTGCTGAGGTGCCTGCTGGCTTTGTCACAGCGCCCAGTGCTGGGAGGTGTCCTCAGCCAAACATCTGGCACGCCCTGAAGGGCACAGAGTCATCCCGGGGCAGCAAAGCTGTGTTGAATCAAAGCCAAGCTCCCCTCGGCATCGTGCATTGGACCCAATGGGATCCTGGTCACGCTGACTCTGATCCCTGCAGAGCTCGGGGTGTTGTTCCTGTGTTCTTGGTGCTGCTGTTGTGGAGGTGACCAGGCTTTGGGGCAGCTGGTGGGTTTTTGAGATATGATTCTGGGACTGCAGAAGATCAAAGAGGTTGTGTGCAGGGCCTTGGGTGTGTCTCGGTGCCTCAGACCCCCTCTTCCCAGTGCCACTCCAGTGCTTTAGGGGCTGGCTCTTGCTGTTCATAGACTCAGAATATCCTGAGCTGGAAGGGACCCACAAGGGTCATCGAGTCCAACTCCTGGCTCTGAACAGGACACCCCCAAGAGGTTGATAACCCCCAAGAGGTTGATACTTCCAAAAAGGTTGTTGACCCAATGGGTCTCCACAAAGCAGCAGTGCTTGAGCCCACTGCTCCGTGGCAGCTTGTGGTGTGATGTCCCAGCTGACAGCAGGTCTGTGCAATGATTGATAACAATTCCATTTCATTTATCTTTTAACAGCTGCCCCTTCCTTGCCAGTCACCTGACCCTGGCCATCCCCATCATCGCCGCTGTCCTCTTCTTCTTTGTCATCAGCTGCCTGCTCCAGACGAGCTTCAGAGACCCAGGAATCCTGCCCAGAGCCACCCCCAGTGAGGCTGCAGACCTGGAAAAGCGAATTGGTGAGAGCTCTGACCCCTCTCCTGTGTTTGGTTCTGTGCATGGCTGTGTGTGTGTCTGTGCACCTTTCGGGCTCAGTGAGGCCCCTTTTTTGGGTCTTGGCTCCTTGAGGTTTGTCCAAGGGGGACAAGAATCCAGAGTATCAGACTCTGAGGCTTGACAGTGTTCACCAGTCGTGGTGAGAGGTGCAACAAGCTCCTCTGGCACAGCAGGCAGTGCCTCAGAGAGGATCTGCAGAGCAGCTCGGGTGCTTTTTGTTCCTGTTCAGTCCCAGCGCTTTCCCAGGCAGTGGAGTTGAAGGATAATTAATGCTTTTTGATACTGTGATTTGCCATTGAGCCTGCTGTGCTGCAAGGTGTTCTTTAGAGTAGGCTGATGTTTGTCCTCTTCTAAAAACTGCTCTGTCACGCTGGTTTGGGGACAGCCAAGGAGGTGTTTGCATCCAGGAGCTGTGGACCTCGTTGATGTGACAAGTTGTAATAAATGCTTTAGCAAAGCTGATCTGAGACAGCTTGAATCTGTCCCACTGAAGACAGATACAAGGCAGTAATTGTACATCTGACTTTAAAAATGGTTTTTAAATATCCCCAGAGTGGTGATCCATGTTTCTATTTATAAGGGCCTAAAGCAGTAATCTGGCTGCAGATGCTGCCTGATGTGCCAGCTGTTACTGTTAATATAATCCACTTATTATCCTCTTAACATGCTCACGGTTGCATCACTGTTTTCAAAGAATTCCTCACAGTTGGAAAGGTACTTTTTAGGGAGTGACTTAAAGGAATAACCCCCAAAACTGCCAGCATGACCCAAGGGGTTTCCAGCTTTTGCTGTGCACAGGAAGAGTCTCCAGCCCCCAGTCCCTAGGGAATAATGCAGTGCCAGCTCACACGGATGTAACTTACAATGTCCCTAAAAATCCTCCATTTAAACCTGGAGGAGGAGGAATCCCTGGAGGCTGTGGGGTGACAGGGATGCTCCTGCTGGGGCCACCCCGGTTCCTGTCACAGCAGGCCTCACGTGCATTGACAGCTTGTGTTGCTGTTGTGACCTGCTGGACACGCAGAGATGAGCTGCTGTTCCTGGGCTGCTGCTTTACACTCATTATTTATAAATTACTTGACGTTCCCACAGCACTGGGCACTTACTGCTTCCTCTTGGCATCCCAGCAGCATTGCCACTGAACAAAGACAGGCCATAAATAACGCTGTGAGGAGCTGACTGGAGCTCTTGGCTGCCCACCCTGCAACAAATCCTGTCTTGTCTTCTGTTAAAGCCAGGAGAGCGTGTGCCAACCCCTGCCCCGGCTGGGAGGCAGCTGGGGGTGGCACAGGGGTGGCACAGGGGTGTGAGTGTCCCTCTTTGTCCTTGCAGACAGCATGGGCAGCTCCACGTACCGTCCCCCCGCCCGCACCATGGAGGTGGTGATCAACAAGTACGTGGTGAAGCTCAAGTACTGCTACACCTGCAAGATGTTCCGGCCCCCGCGCACCTCCCACTGCAGCGTCTGCGACAACTGCGTCGGTGAGGGCCACAGGGCTGCGTGGGAGGGGGAGATGTGGTCAATAATAGCATATCCTGAGCTGGAAGGGGCCCTCAGGGATCACTGATCCAGCCCCAGGCCCTGCACAGACCCCCCAACAACCCCACCCTGGGCATCCCTGGCAGCGCTGTCCAAACGCTCCTGGAGCTCTGGCAGCCTCGGGGCCGTGCCCATTCCCTGGGGAGCCTGGCCAGTGCCCAGCACCCTCTGGGGGAAGAACTTTTCCCTGCTCTCCAGCCTGAGCCTCCCTTGACACAGCTCCAGCCATTCCCTCAGGTCCTGTCACCGATCCTGTCACTTGTGTTCCTGGACAGATTGCTTTTTGCTTCTCCTGAAGGATTATAAAACAAGATACTGGGTGGGCTGTCTCCTTTGCATTTAAATTCAAAGCAGCACCAGTGCAGTGGCTCAGGGCAAGGGGCAGCACATCCAAGACTCCATGGCTCTGTTTTCCCTGGTTCTGGGAGGAGGGTTCTGGAAAATGCAGTGCCACAAGCACAAGGTTTGCTGCTCGCTCCGTGTGGCCTGGCTGTCCCCAGGCTGGTATGGACACCACGGAAACTTTGTGCCTCTGGACTCGAGGTGGAGGGGAAGATGGGTTTGCAGCTCCTCATTCTGGGAGGCTGAGCAGAGTCTGCTCCGTGTTGGGTGCGAGGTGGCAGGAGCCCCCCTCACCACGAGCCTTTGTTCCAGAGAGATTCGATCACCACTGCCCCTGGGTGGGCAACTGCGTGGGGAAGCGCAACTACCGCTACTTCTACGCCTTCATCCTGTCCCTGTCCTTCCTCACCGCCTTCATCTTCGCCTGCGTCGTCACCCACCTCACCCTGCGTAAGTCCCCGGCCTGGAGGGGCTGTGCTGCTCCCAGCACAGCTCTGGGTCACTGCTCCTGCGGGACACAGCACGGCAGGGGTCTGGGTGGGTCACACCAGGGGGGGAATTAAAGGGTCCCAGACATGAGGGAGCCACAGATCCACCTGCACCTCGCTGCAGAGGGACTCTGGGGGCTGGGGATGGGATTTTCTTGCCCGGAGCAGATGAGCTGGTGGTGCATCCGCCCTTCCCCTGGCAGGGAAGGTGACTTTCCCACCAGCCCCAAACCTCCCGGAGCCGTGTCCGTGCACTGACGTTTCTGCAGCACTCCAGACTGCAGATCTTCCTCAGGCAGACAGACACATCCACACGGCCCACGGGGGTGGAGTTCTGGCTGGAGGGGCAGGGCTGCCTGCTGGGATGCCATTCCTGTTCTGTTTTGCTTTGCAGGCTCTCAGAGGGATGGGTTCCTGGCCACTCTGAAGACAACCCCTGCGAGATATCCTTCTGCTGGTAGCAGCTGCTTGGGGTGCCCAGCACCACTAATCACTAACAGAGAGGGGCCAGGAGCTCTTTGCAGGTCACCCTGGTGTCCTTTCCCCAAATTAATTTAGCCCCCTGGCTACCTGGGACTAAGGGTGGGTGACAAAGTTGTTTCCCAGTTTGCAAGTTTAGGTGGAAGGGGAAGAGCTGGAGCAGGCTGTGCCTTGGTGGGTCCCTGCAAACCAGCTCGGGGAATGGGAAGCCTGCCCAAACCTCCCCAAACAGTCCTCTGCCTCTCCTTGCAGGACGATTTTGTTCCTTGAGACTTCCTTGACTTTTGTTTCACTGTGCTGGAGCTGGTGATTTGTTTTTTCTCAGTCTGGTCTATTTTGGGCCTCTCAGGTTTTCACACTTATTTAGTCGCTTCCAACCTGACGACGAACGAAGATGTAAGTACCTGGGTGCTTGTCCTGCTGCCAGGCTGTCCATGGCCCATCCTGAGCAGGTTTTCAGGGAATTCTTGGCTGCCTCGGTGCAGTGTTTCACTGCCTGTGATAGCCCAGCACAGAGCAAACTGCCTGTGCCCACGGCTGCACTTCCAGGTGGCTGAGTTAGAACCATCACGTGTGTGTTTTTTCCAGTCTGTTCGTGGCCTTGCTTAAAATTAGGAGTCCTGAGATTAAAAAGCCCAGAGGTGTATTTGGGTGTGAGCTTGGTGATCTGAATTCAGCATCCTGTGTAACCACGGGTTTCCTCTGAGACCCTGGGCCAGTCCCTTTGTGTCTGGCAGTTCCTCATCTCTAATTAGCAAACGATGCACAGACATCTGATGAGATTTACCTTCAAATCTGGGGTGTGCACAGACTCCAAGGACCAAATGAATGCCCTGAGTGGGGCAGATTGTATGGAAAAGCAGGATCTGTCTGATCCTCAGAATCAAAATTCACCCTTCTGGCCAGAAGTACCTGTAATCCTTGCTGGGAGCTTCCAGCACTGCAGAAGGCATGTTTGCATCCCTTTTTCCCCTTTCCCCTCCACCTTACATTCAGAGGTGTGACAGAACTGCTCAGGGCTGTGTGAGGGAAGCTCAGAGTTTGTACCCCAGCACTGGGAGCACCAGTGGCCCGTTGGCTCTCTGGCCTGGTTGCCCATGGCTCCAGCCTTCTGCTGCAGCTGGGGAGAGGAAGTAAAACGAGAGGAGGAAATGTGCTGCTGGTAAATGCTGGTAATGGTTCAGTGCAGCCCGGGCCACGTGTGGCAGCTGCCCACCCGCCCGTGCCACACCAGAGCTGCTGGGGAGGGGACGGAGGAGCCTCTGGGCTGGGAATCCCCTCAATGTTTGTTCAGCCTGCGGGGCCCAGGAGGGACCACGAGCTGCTCTGATGGGCTGCCAGCCTCGGAGACCACGAGGGGAGGAGGAGGACGGGGCTGGTGTGGCAGATGGTGACAGTGGTGACAGTGACACAGAGGGCACAGCCTGGGGGCTCTCCAGAGCCACGCGTGGCTGCTTGTTCCTGCAGACATCCTCCCTCCTTGCTCCAGGACAAACCTCCCACCCCTGCAGCAAGGATCCATTACCGTGTCACTGTCTGCTCTCACATCCTTCCCCTCCTAACCCCTGTCCATCCCTTTCAGATCAAAGGGTCCTGGTCAAACAAGAGGGGCTCGGAGTTTGCCAATCCCTACAGCCATAAAAGCATCCTCACGAACTGCTGTGCAGTGCTGTGTGGACCATTCCATCCCAGGTAAGAGACCTCCAGGCACTGGGAATTGCATCCTGCTGTGGGAGAGGGGCCTTGGGAAGGACAGATCTGTCATGGCCCACGTCAGCACAAACATCTGCTCTGATGGTGGGGGGGAAAGCTTCCCACTCTGCAGAGAAAGGCTGGAGATGATGAGTAGGAGATGAACTGTGTTGGAACGTGATGAGTTTGGGGCACTTGTAGTTGTTTCATGGAACTTGGAGATAAGCCAAATCCTGCAGTTGGATGAGGGGAAGATCGGCACCAAAGGATTCGGCAGCAGATGGTCAATACCAGTACAGGCACTTCTGGTCCCCGTGGCCAGGGTTGGAATGAGGTGATCTTTGGGGTCCCTTTCACCCCAGATCACTCCTTGATTCTGTGATTCTTGTCGTGTTTTTGCTCATGTGCTGTGAGGCTTGAGCCTCGTGGCAAACAGCCAAGGGAGATCCACACCAGGCAGTGCAGAGACCCTGGGCTTCACCAACACTGAGCTCACCAGGAATGCTCAATATCTCCCACCAAAGGCTCTTCCCTGGCTGCGAGTGTCCCTGAGCACAGGACAGCTGCAGCTTCGTCACAAGGTGGTGCAGTTGGGCAGAGTCGGGCCCTGCTCTGCTCCTCGCTGGAGCTCGGGACCTGCCTTGGAGCTCCCAGCCTGTCCTGGGGTGTGGGGATCCCTGGAGGATCCAGTCTGGAGCTGTGAAGCAGCTCGGTGGTGCTAACTCAGTGTAACAGCAGCAGAGTAAAGCGTGGTTTGTGTTTTATATCCAGCCCTGCTCTCTGAAGTGTTTTTTGAAGGCTTCTTGTTGGGTTCAGAGGTGCCAAAATGCGGTGCTGCCGTTCCGAGCCGGTCGATCTGTGCATTCAGGGAGCCAGGCTGGGAGGCTGTGGGGAGAACAGCATTTTACTCCAGTTTGTTCCTCTTTCACGTTGGTTTTGTGTTGTGAAGCCCTTTGGCCAGTTCCCCTTTGGGTTTGTGGTGGCCCAGAGCTCCCTGTGGCTCATGGGACGGGTCTGTGGCTCCTGCTGGGCAGGAACCCCGTGCAGCATCCCCCATGCTCAGCAGCTCCCAGGAGAGCCTTCCCTGCGGCCTGTGAGCTCCCAGCTCCAGTCTTCATTCCCTGAACTCCTCTTCCCTTCCTGTTTTCCAGTTTGATAGACAGAAGAGGATTTATCCAGCCAGATATCGGGACCCCGTCCAGTCCCAAGAGCGAAATCCCTTCCTTTGGAGCCAAAACTGACACCAGCATGGTAGGAGGCATTCCCTAGCAGTGCTGTGATGTTCCCAGTGCCTGCCGTGCCTGCACCTTGCTCCAGCCAGTTCCTTCCCCTGTCACGTCCCCGGCCTCGGGCGGGACAGCCCTGGGACCCAGAGCTGCCAAGGACTCGAGCCATGCGTTGCCTTTTTTTTTTACATTTATTTATTACTTTTTGTTTGTTTCACTGTGACGTGGCCTGTCAGGGGGTTTGCCTGACAGAGCCCAACAGCTCGTGGGACCCTCGGACTCGTGCTGGAAGCAGGGGGGTCCCTGGGGAGCCCCCAGACCCCTGAGCTCCAGGGGATCTCTGTGATTCCTGCCGGGAATCATGAGGTGGGCCAAGGTGGGCACTGACAAGTGATTCCCACTCGGGGCTGGGCTGGAGGAGGTGTTATCTCCCTGGTGTCCCTGTTGTCTCCAAGAACACACCCTGCTCCCTGTGCCCACCTGGAAGGGCTGCTCTGTCTCTCAGGCTGGAGCAGCTTCCCCTCTGCAGAAGCTGCTGTGCCTTGCCCAGCTGGGCTGTTCAGCTGGGAGGACTCTGGCTCCCAGCAGACCCGGGGCAAGCGAGGCTGTGCTGGGGGATCCCTGCTGGTCCTGTTTCTGGCTGGTTGCTGGCGGGGCTGTGTTTTGGCCCTGCCTGTTGGTCAGACACGTTCTGCAGCAAGGACACGAGTCGAGGGCCCCTCCTCTAACGGGGAAGCAGAAACACTCTGTGCTCTGTGACTCTCCTGAGATGCAGATCACAAGGCTGCAGGGGTCAGGTTTGGGAACTGGAGCTTCCCTGGCTTGTGCCCTGACTGCAGACCAAAAGGCAACAGAAAAGTGTGTGAATTCCTGGGGGTCACACCCTGCCCAGGTGGAGTTTCCCAGAGGAAGCAGCAAGAGGGTGCTGGTCTCTGATAAGCTCGTGCTGTGCTCTTGGTTTGGGTTTCTGAACAGCAGAGTGTCCCCAGGGCTGTCCCCTGTCCCCAGGGCTGTCCCCAGTGCCCTGGGAGCCATTCCAGCTGCTCACCCGTGAGCATCACTCTGCACCCAGGCAGCCAGCTCTGCGTCCCTGGGGTGAAGGGAGAGTCACAGACCTCGTAGCAATACTTGAATCGTGTTATTCAAAGCTGCTGGATATTTTTGCACAATTTGTAGGACTTTTTTCTATGTAGAACATTTTGTATCCTGCACAGGGAGGGTTGTGCATGTTGGCACCGGGGCAGAGGCTCACAGTGCCGAGCTGCTGTCAGGTTTCCTTGGATCAGACAGACCAGTTTCAACCTCGGGCAGGGGCAGCACGTTTTGGGGGGCAGCCCAGCCCCCCTGAGTTCACCAGCATCATGTTTTGTACTCTGTGAGTGCCTGTGCCAGGGGGATGGCAGAGGAGCAGTGAGGAGGGGGTTACCAGGGGCCAGACTCCTTCCTGTTTTTATTTAAACCAGTTTCCTTTGTTACTCAATAAAATTCTATTTTTAAAGAGTTAACTGCTTGGATGATTATTTTCCTCCTTGAAGACAGAAGAGGGCGGGTGTGTCCCGGTGTTTGGCATCTCTCAGGTGCCAGCTGGACTCTGTTAGGCTCAGGCCTCACCTGGAAGCTCCTGGAAACTCCTGCTACGAGGGATGAGCAGCGGCTGCTGTGACTCCTGCTGGAGTGAAGGGATTTTGCTGTCCCACATTTCCAGGCTGGGCAGGGGCTCATCCCCTCCCCGCTGTTGTCACCTCAGTGTCCTTTCCCCAGCTGAGATCTGTGCTCCCCGTCTGTGCCAGCCCCCCGGGCCCCGTGGCAGGTGCGAGGTGCATAACCTCTGGTGTCTTCCCCAGGAGGATGCCTGCCAGGACTTTGCCATTTCCTGCACAGCCTGACGGGATTTGCCCCTCCTCGGACGCTTGCCCCGATTTCTGAGGGTTGGCTGGTAAGAAAGTGCTTTCTTCTCCCTCTCACCCACTCGAGCCACCCATCTCATCTCCACTGCATGGCAGCTCTGTCCTCGGGGCCCCTCACCCCCAGCTGTGCTGACATCCGTGTGCCCCATCCATCCCACCAGGATCCCCCTGGCATGGGGGCAGGGTCCCAGGGATGGGAGGGTGAGGGGGCGCCTGAAGGCTTTGCCAGAAGAGGATGGGTTTGGTTTCCCCCAGCTTTGTGCTGGGCTGGCCCCTGTGCCCCCATCCCTGACCCGTTCTGTGGCTTGGGTGACCCTTGTGGCCCCTCTGCCCGTTTTCCTCTCTGCAACACCCGGTTCCTCCTCCTGTGGCCGAGGTAAGTTCCTTCGGGGGGTGTTGGTGACCTGTGTCACCCGAGGGCCGTGGAGCTGCCCCTCTGCCCCCTCCCTGCAGCACCCCATGAGCTCCTCGAGCCTCGGGGCAGGGATGGAGCCCCTTCCTGCCTCCGTCCCAGCCTGTTCCCACTCTGCCAGCGAGTCTGGATGCTCCGCCCTGCTCCCGCTGCTCCTCACTCCTCTATTCCTGGCACTAACGCTCTCCTTCTCTCCCTCCCCTCTCCTCTTCCTCGCTCCGGGCGGATCCAGTGCCACGAGCCCCAGCAGCCTCTGCCTCTCGTGGAGATCCCACGGGAGCCGAGCCCACAGCCATGACCACCTCGAGTGCCTCCGCTCGCCGGGGCTGCGCCTTCCTCCCTCCCCCAGAGCAGGGGGAAGCGGCCGCGGCACGGAAAAGCTTTTCCAGCCCCTCCGGGAGCCGGGACGGGCGTCCCGCGGGCTCGGAGCTCAAAGCCATACAGCCACCCCGACAACGAGTGCAATAACCGGAGCTCCTGCTGTCTCCCGCCGCCGGACGGACCCCGAGGCCGCCGGTGGCTCCCCGAGGCCACCGGCTGGACACTCAGTGGCGGCGTCTCCCCGCCGAAGATGCCGGAATGTCGTGGCTGGCGTCCCAATGGGATTTTGGAAGGAGCAGGATCGCGCCAGAGCGTTTACAGCCAAGCCAGGGGCACCACACAACCCCCAAGCCCTCAGCCCCTCCGAGCCGTGTCCGTGTGACTCTCCCCATGGGAATTCCTTCCTGCAGTTCATCCCTGCAGCCTCCCGGGCCAGCTCCCCCCTGCCAGCCTCATCTCAGCACGGCTCTGGTTTCAGGGGAAGGGGTTCCAGCCCTGCAGCACCTCGAGCAGCCAGGCCTGCCCCAGCCCTGTAGGATTCACCATCTATTTATGCCTTTTACTTTTGTAACAAAATGAAAGTTTCTCCTATTTGCTGTACGCTGGTGTCTGGCTCTGCTCCGCTGGTGGAGGGGAACGGCTCCTGCCTGGGCAGGCCCGAGCAGGGAGCCGAGGGAAGCCACCGAGGGCTGGCACCGCTTTGCCATCGGCCGTGTGGCCATGGGGATGGGAGCCAGGAGCTCCTGGGCTGTGGCACGGTTTGGGGCCGGTCTCGGGCATCCGTGGCTCTGCACCCTCCTGTGCAGGGGGAAGGGCCAAGCCAGGCTGGGAAGGAGCGATGGGCAGTGCCCGCAGGACCCGGGGCGCTGTGAGCACCCCTTGGAAAAATGTGTTGTCCGCTGATGTTTTGGGAGCTGGCAGCGTCCCCACAGCCAGGGGGAGCAGCAGGGCTGGGCAGGGTGGCCAGACGGGCTCTGAGCATCCTTCCTTCCAGTGCCGCTGGGAACAGCCACGAGCATCCTCTGCCTCCTGCCAGCGCCCAGCCCACGCCTGCCCTCGGCTCAGGGGCTGGAGACGTGCGCTGGCCCGGGCAGCGTCCTCAGGGCTGGGGTTAACTGGGTGCCCCTCTTCCCGGGGTGATCACAGAACCTCTGAATGGTTGGGGATGCACCTACTGGTGCTGCCCTTCGGCACTCGGGGCACCCACGGGTGCTCCGTGGGGCGATGGAGCAGCCGAGCTCACCCACGGCCCCTGCGCTGGGATCTGGGGCTCTGCCCTTCACCCACCGCTGCTTTTCTATGGAACTGGTGGAGCAGAGCGTCCCTGCAGCCTCCTCTCAGCCCGGCACTGCCAAAACTTGGCAGCAGCTCAGCACCTTTGGCAGGGGCTGCCACAGCTGCCAGATCCAAGGCTGAGCCATCCACACCCCACGGGTGTCCTTGCTGGGGAAGGGGATCCCACCGGGGTCTCCCACGGGAGCCAACACCAGGTTAAAGAGCCCGAGTGCAGCGTGGGGCAGGATCATCCTGGTCAGGCTGAGAATCCTTCCCCAGGGCTGGGGACTGCAGACCCCAAACCCAAATTGTGGTTTTGCTGCCCAAAGGAGTGCAAGCTCAGATTAACCCACCCAGGGATTCCCACCTGTGGTTTTCCAAGGGAAGAAAGTGGATTTTGGCAGGCTGGGTACATTGGGGTGCCCCTTTGGCCCCAATCCCTCTGTGGGGGCCGTGTTTTGTGCCCGGTGGAAGTTCTTGGAGGCTCTCTATGGGTCTGCCGGGCAGAGGGTGGGAGACAGGCCGCGGTCTCCTACTCACCCATTCCTTTGGGAAGCGCCTTTTCCCGGCTCAGCGGGGCGGAACCTGCTCCCACGGGATCCGCTCACCTGGGGAAGGAGCTCCAATTGCTGCACGTGGCACTCGGGGGGAGACACGGAAGGGCTGGGGGGGGGTTGGTGGAGCCGGACACCCTCACGCTGCTGCCGCGGGAGCCCCTCGATGGCAGCCGGGCACCCCAACCCCACCACGGGCTAGGGGCTTGGCCGGGAAGGGGTGAACAGCCCTGAATCCCTTTCCGGGCTGCAGAGGCAGGGATGTGAAGACTGGGGGTGTTTTCCTGGGCTTGAGGTGGTTGGGAAAAGCATCCTCACGTCTTTCCCGCGGCCTCCATCCGCAGCACGGTCCGCTGGGGCGGTGCGGGAGCTGAGCGAGGCGCGGGGGGATCGCGGGGCGCTCCCGGCCGGGTGTGGGCAGGGAGGAACAAAGCCGCGAGTCAGGCTCACTGAAAGAATCACAGCTCTCCTTTTCGCCTTGGCCAGGAGCCGCCCGCCCCGCCCTGCCCTTCCCGCACGCTCCCGCACGGAGATAAGGCCGGCCCTGGGCCGGGAGCGGGGCCGGGGCTGCGCCAGCGCCCGGCGTGTGGCAACAGGTTCGAGAGTGAAACTCAGCGCAAGGCGCAGCACAGATCCCTATCGGGGCACCGCGCTGCCGCCGCGGCCCACGGCCAGCCGGGAACAACCTGAAACTTCCAAAAAGCGAACCCTAAAACTCTTCATTTACAGCTTGAGAGATGGGAAACGGCCCCGGTGGGGTGGTGGGGTGGGGAAAGGCAGCCCCGGGATGGAGGCGGGCAGCGGAGCAGCGCGAGGTGCTGGGGACGGGGTCTCCCCTCTCTCCTCCCACCACGGGGTTTTTTGGGGGGCTCCAGGTGGTCCCAGGGCTGATCGTGCCCCGCTCTTTGGGACGGTCCCTGCCGCGGCGCCTGGGAGAGGTGCGGAGCCTCTGCCTCGGTTTCCCCACCTGTGGGAATAAATACCTGCCCGTCAAGCCCTCGCAATTACCGGCGAGTTAATCACCATATTAAAAACGACAGTGATATGACTTTTTCAGGGGCGGAGGAACCCATTTTTACGAGCGGCCACACCCGTGGCCCATTTCTCCGGGGGGAGAGGGAGTGGGAAGAGTGGAGCGCTGCCGTGTGTCCCCGGCCGCGCCAAACGACAGCGCAGCGCCTGTCGCCCTTCCAAGCCCTCTCAGTAGCGGGATGGGCGTTCCCCGGGTGCCGGGGTGGGCGTTGGCTCTGGGGAGACCCTCGGGGCATCCGCGGGTGCTGCACCCACGGGGAGGGCAGGGCGTTGGCCGCCCCCCTCGCCCCCTCCCCAGCGCCCGCCGCCCGCGGGCGATGATTCACCGCGATTTTCCTTTTAAGGCCGCGCTCGGCGGGGAGGAAGCAGAGGAGGAGGAGGAGGAGGACACTCCTTGGACCTGGCTGGCTCCTCCTGCTCTCGCTCGAGGCTCCGACGCCCAGCCAAAAGCGAATCCCGGCGGCAGCGCTCGGCAGAGGCTCCGACGGCTCCCGGCCCCGCTGCTCGCCCAAGCGTCCGCCCCGCGCCCGCGCCCCAGCCATGGAGAGAAACCACCAGGTGCAGAAGGCCAAGCTGGCCGAGCAGGCTGAGCGCTACGAGGACATGGCAGACTTCATGAAGGCGGTGGTGGAGTACGGGGACGAGCTGTCCAACGAGGAGCGCAACCTCCTCTCGGTCGCCTACAAGAACGTGGTGGGCTGCCAGCGCTCGGCCTGGAGGGTCATCTCCAGCATCGAGCACAAAACCGAAGAGGGCGACGACAAAGCGCAGCTGGTGAACGAGTACCGGGAGAAGGTGGAGCAGGAGCTGAACAGCGTCTGCAACAGCGTCCTGGACTTGCTGGAGAACTATCTCATCAAGAAGGCGGGCGATCCCGAGAGCAAAGTCTTCTACCTGAAGATGAAGGGCGACTACTTCCGATACCTGGCCGAGGTGGCCGCCGGGGACGACCGCAAGTCGGCAATAGAGAAGGCGCAGAAAGCCTACCGAGAGGCCATGGACATCAGCAAAAAGGAGATGCAGCCCACAAACCCCATCCGCCTGGGGCTGGCCCTCAACTTCTCCGTGTTCCACTACGAGATCGCCAACGCCCCCGAGCAGGCCATCTCCCTGGCCAAGACCACCTTCGACGAGGCCATGGGCGACCTGCACACGCTCAGCGAAGACTCCTACAAGGACAGCACCCTCATCATGCAGCTGCTCAGGGACAACCTCACGCTATGGACAGCCGAGTGCGCCGGCGAAGACGGCGGCGAGGCTGGCGAAGAGCCCAAGAACTGAACGTCCCCAGCCGAGCCGGGGACCGGCCCCCACCTGCCCCTGCTCCAGACCTTTCGGCATCTCTTCGTGGTTTCTTTTTTTTTTTTTTTTTTTTTTTTTTTTTTTTTTTTTTTTTTTTNTTTTTTTTTTGATTGTTTTTTTCTTTTTTTTTCGGTTGGTTGGTTTTGGGGGGGAGGAGTTGCAGCTCCTCCACGGCCCCCCCCAGCCTGGATACCAGGAGTGGGGGTGGTTTTGGCAGGGCCCCTCCCTCCCTCTCCCCCATCCTCTGCTCTGGGGAAGGGGGAAAAGAGGGAGAGGGGGTGCCCCCGTCCCGGAGAGCTGCCAGCCCCCAACTATTTAACATTTTTTTGTGGGGGGTGTCCAGTCTGGCTTGTGCCAGCTCCAAACCCCCTGTCCCGGAGGGCTGGAGCAGCGACAGGAGGAGGTGAGGGGCCGGGATGGGGCGAGGGGGGTCCGGGCAGCCCCCCCGTTCTGGGAGAGGGTCGCGTGTTGCCGAAGCCTCTGTGCATCTCCAATAAACCTTCTCCTGCACCTCTGCTCTCGTCTGCCTCGTCTCTCCCTGCACACGTGTCTGGGCAGCTCCCGCTGCCACCAGGCATCCGCCTCACCTCCCATCCCATCCCATCCCATCCCATCCCATCCCATCCCATCCCATCCCATCCCATCCCATCCCAGTGGGACAGGGAGCAGCCGGGTCCCCCAGCCCTGGCTGCTCTCGGTGCCCTCAGCCCCACAGCAGGGTCTCGGGGCGAACTGCGGCCCATGGGAGGGCTCAGGGGGCTGTGCATCCACGGCACGAGGGTTTTGGCAGTCCCATGCAGGGCTGGCTGCTCCAGGAGGTGCTCCAAGGTCCCTGATCCCACTGTGGAGTGTCCCATCCCCTCGGTACAAACCCACGGCTCCCCAAAACCTGACACCGACTCCCCTGTGTGGGTCCCCAGCTCCTCCCCCACGGCTCCTCTGAGTCCGAGGAGGAAAATCCACGGAAGCTGCAGCGGCACGGGGGCAGCCCTGGGGTGGGGACATCCCTCTCGAGGTCCCGACGCGCTGGGACAGGTGAAAGCTCAGCATTTCTGGCCCTGGCGCGAGGCCACGGCGAAGGGCGCAGCTCCCTCCCCCTTCCCCCTCCACCGGCGCGTTTCAACACGAAAAATAATTACAATAAAACACAGTCACGGCACCCTGGGCTGTGAGCTCACCCGAGCCAGCAGGGCCGGGCAGGAGCCGGCCTTTGATGGGAAGCACCGGGGTGCCGGGAGGGAGCGCGCCGTGACTCAGGCCGTGCTGCCCGGCTCAGGGGCAGCCCCGGAGCGGGGACAGGGGGGACACGCCGGTCCCGAGCCCTGGCATGGCCCAGCCCCAGCCTATGGAGAGCCAGGAACTCCTGGGAAAACTCTGCCTGGACCCCCTCGGTGCATGCAGGAGCTGTGGGGTACCCAGGGAGCCGGGGACCTGCCTGGGCTATAACGAGGTTTGCCAGGGCTCTGCTGCGGGAGGTTGGGCTGCACAAACCAGAGCCTGCTCACACCTGGAGCGGATCCCAGCGGAGGGGAGGAACCCCTGTGAGCCCCCCTGGCCCTCGCCCACCCCCCGGCCCCATCACAGCATCCCGTGGTGCTGCCTGGGCCCCCCAAGGCCTGGGACAGCGGCTCCCTGAGGTCCCCAGTGGTGCCAGGGCTGGTCCTGGGGAGAGCCCAGTGAGGGACCCCAAAGCTCGGCCTCCGCCTGGCCCCGAGCGCTCCCAGCCTGGGAACAGCCCCAGACCTGTAATTACCCAAAGCGGGGCGGCCGACGGGAAAAACGAGCCCAGGGCTCGCGCTGGCCCCTGACCGACGGCCTGGGGACACCCAGACTGGTTAAACTGGAGGGTGGCGGGGCGGGAGCTGCGGGTGCTGGTGCCCAGGAAGGGTTAACTGGGGGTGTCTGTCCATCCCTGGGGCTGTGGGTTCTCCCTGGCTTCCCAGGAGTTAACTGATTTCAACAGCTGCCGAAATTGCAGCGTGGCTGGGCCGTGTAGGAGGACGGTGCTCCTCGGCTCCCAGCCGGTCCGGCAGCTTTTCTAGGCTGGGAAGGAGGCCCTGGATCCCCAGGACACTCCTGTGGGAGGGTTGTGCTGCTGGGGAGTTCTCTGGGGTCCTTCTGTCCCCCTGCTTTACACAGGATGGTGGGACCCAGGTGGAAAGACCAGGGAGACCTCGGGACCTCGATCCCCACCCTGGTCCTTGCCCAGTGGCTGTGGAATGTTCTCGGCACCCCTGAAGGGGCATCCAGAAAAGCTCTCAAATATATGAGTTTTGGTGTCCTAAACACCATTAGAGCAAAGGGACTGGGTGCCCCAGGGCCAGGGGGTGTCCCCCACCCTGCAGTCACTCTCCCAGGGGCTGGTAGCCATGGGGAGAAGGCCACCAAAACAGGTCCCTGAGGGCGAGCAGGGATGTTCTGCTGCCTGCAAAAGGCTCTGCCCGTCCTGAGTGGGAGCTGCGGGACCCACAGCTGCCTGTCCTCGTCACCAGCTCTGCCAGCCTCCCCCAGGGCTTTGTGCCCGGGGCTGGGGCTGGGGCTGGCCGGTCCTGGCTGAGGCACCACCAGTCTGGGCACCCAGACATGGGGTGTCCATTGCCCCTGGCCTCCTGCCAGGCTGGCACCAGCGTCTGCTCTGGGGCCTTTGGGGTTTTTGGAGAGGTTTTTTACCCCCCTTAGAGAGCACCACTTGGGGAAACTCAGCTTTTGAGCAGGAGTTCCGTGATGGAGCCAAAAATTAGGGCTGGAACCCGGGAGGGAACCCAGCAAAGCCCAGTGCCGTGGCTGTGACTGACGCTCAAATCCCTCCATCCCCAAAACCCTGCCCTGCCGGGTTCAGTCCCACGGTCAGGGGGGGCTCAGCAGGTAGGACCAGCTCGGCAGAGAGCCGGGCCCCCTCCCAGGGATGTGCCTCGGTTGGGGTGACTCATCCTGGCCCTTGGCCCCGGCCGATTGCTCAAGGCAGGACAGGAGCCAAAGTGTCACCTCCCTCAGCCCGGGAGCCTGGCCGTGTCCCCTCCCAGCCTGGGGATGTGAGGACGCGGGAGCAGGCTGGGATTCACGCCTGGATTTCACACCAGGCTCCAGCCTCGCCTGTTCCCGGTCACCTGAGCAGGAGCAGGATGGTCCCCGCCGGGCCGGGGGTCCCGGTTCAGCCCCGATTCGTCTGTAGGAAGCTCCTTGGTGCAAAACCGCTGCAGTTTTGGGGCTGAAGCTCTCTGAGGCCTCAACGTTTCTTGGCTTGAACACAGCAGAAGATCCGTGGCCTGAGCTGAGCAGTTTCCATCCCCTTTGATTCCCGTTTTCCTCAACACCTGCAAGGCTGAGGCTGCAGATATCCAGGGCATTCAAATGAAAAAGCCAGAAAGCCACAAAAGCTTTGATGGCTCTTGCATAACTCAGCCTGACCTGACCATACCCTTTTAAGCCACCAAATCTCTCAAAGCCATGACAAAGCCACTGTAAAATTAATATTTTTATGATCCCATCTCCCACCCCTTCACAGCAACTACAGAGCTCCAAAGTGACGAGGACAAGGCCACGAGCCACAGGGTGAGGATGGAATTTCAGCTCAGTTATGGTTAGATTGGCTTCCAGAGCTTTGGCACTGAAATGCAGCCGGCTGGGTTCCAGCCAGGAATACCCAGGGAAATTCCTGGGCTCTCGGGAAGAGCTGAGGCACTGGCAGCACACAGGGATTTGACTCTGATATCTGAAATCTGAGTTTCATTGGGAAGGGGTCTGGTTGAAGCACAAGTGTTTATGTCTTTGTCCTCTCCCTGAGCCCCTCCTTGTCTCCAGATCCTGGCCACAAAGTTGGGAGATGTGGGAAAAATTCATTTTAATTCCTTGCCCAGCTGCCCAAGACCCCGCTCACATTTAGATCCATTGAGGATCCGGTCTCCAATCCCTCTGCCAGGGGCCAAACCATCCTGTGAGAAAATCCTGTTGTATTTTATGCAAGATCTTGGGCAAGAGGCGGTGCTGAGTCTGCAGAGAGCTGGGATCGGGAGTCGTGCCCGCTCCCATCCCGCGTGGAGCTGCCGGGAGGCACTCGGAGACTCCCTGATGTGGACACCTCACTTGTCACCCCCCAGCCCTCCCGACCCGTGCCCCAGCTGCGCCTGGAGCAGAGCAGGTGGCACAGGAGGCTCAGAGCTGCCGCCATCCCTGGGAGCTGCAGCAGGACAGCGAGAGGGAATTCCACGGGCGGGAGGGGAAGCCCCAGGATTTGAGACGTGGAGAAAGCAAGCCCAGAAAAGGGAAGGTGGATGAGGACACACCAGGCTGTTCCTGGGAAAGGCCCGACATGCAAACCCTGAGCTGAGTCACACAGGGGCTTTCTTAATCAAAAGCCTCCGAAAGCCGAGCCGGCGCTTTGCGCGCTGTGCTCCGCGCGGCCCCGCTCCAGCCTCCGGATCGCTCCTGGAGCACCGGCAGTGACCTGCTTTCCATCCCACAGCCCTCCCTCCCTCCCTGCAGCAAACGCTGAGCCCGTTCTCAGGCAGATCAGAGAGGGCCAGGCCCGGCCAACGCGGAGCTGCCGCTCACGGCGCGGAGCTGCCGACGCTCCCACCGGAGGCGCTTTGGCCTCGGGCTCTGCAGCACTCTTGGGTTTATTTATTCAGGTTCAGCAAACTCCTAAGATGAAAGTGAGACCGAGGAGTGTTTTATTAAGAAAGAGTCCATCATTATTTCTAAGAAAAAGAAAAACAAACATCTTTCTGTCCTTGAGACGACGTGGAGGCGTCTCGGCCTGGATTCTCCTTGGAGCACAGGGCCCATGCCCGGTGCTCCTGCAGCAAGCCCAGGACTGGTGCCTCAAGTCTCCCTGCACATGAGGCAGCTCCAGCTGATTTTCCTTTCTCTAGATCTGTCCTGGTCATGATGGAGGAGACTTCATCTCGCTTCTTTTCCTTGCTATCCCTGCCTTCCCTGGCTCAGTCTCTCTGTTCCTAAGGGAAGACCCTCAGCCACCTCCCTTCTGCCAAATCCCTGCTCTGGGCAGCAGGGCCGAAGCTCGGGAGGTCAAACCCACCCAGAGCGGGAGTGCAGACCCTGCCTGGAAAGGCTTTCAGTTGCTCTGAGTCACAGCTTAAGCTCCGGGTAGGAAAGGGAGAGGTGTCAAAACACAGGAGTGGGGGGGAAGGGCGTGTCACAGATCCATCACCTCCTCTTCCACGGCTTTGTCCTGAGATTGCACATACTTCTCCTGCACTGCCAGGGTGCTGATAACGCAGTAATTAAGGAAAACGAGGGGCTGGGCTCAAACACTCCCTTCTGCAGGAGCTCTGAACGTTCTCAGCAAGGAACCAGCCCAACCTCACATTAGCCCGAAGGCCATGAGGAAGACACAGCATCAACTGAGTTATTTCTGGCTCTGCCTGATCCCAGAACTGACAAATCCAGGAGAATCAATTGTATGGTTTGAAGGAGAAGGAAAGAACCCATCCAAGGGAGGGTGAGAGAGAGGAAAGTTGTCAAAAGATTCCTGACACGTTCACGGTATCTTCTGCCCCGGGCCGGGCTGAGCACACCCCACTCCCCACACGTGTATCACCCACCAGATGATGTCAGGAACAACCCGAGCCTGCAAATCCCAGCTTTGTCCCCCAAGGACAGAGAAATTAAACTCAGCACTACAGAGGATACGAGGAGAAGTGGAAGTCGGCCCCCACGGCTGCCGACATCAGCGCCTCCAGGCTGCGGTGCTCCTGGTCCCCGAAGGAATATCCGTTGGCTTTGTCCACGGCCTGCATCACCTGCCGCATGCTCTGCTTGTCCTGGGAGGAGGGACACGGCTCCCTGGGACCCTGCTCCTTCCCCACAGGCAGGAGCTCAGGCTGGGGTTTTCTCCGGGGCTCTGGGGCACCCTGACAGCGCCCGAGGGACACAAACAGGGACAAACAGGGACACCGGTACTGGCAGTGACACCCTCCACTCTCCCATTCCCTTTCATCACCTTGTCCCAGCACATTTGCCTCTGTTGACACTTCTGCCAACTGCCTCATTAAGGACGTTTCCAGCCCTCCCTCCCCAATGTATTCCTCCCAATCTTCTCATTGTTCGCTGCTCCCCAATTTAACAAGGGTTTAGGTGATCCTCAGCCCAGATTTGAAATGAAGGCCAGAAGAGCTGAAGGAAGGGGGAGCCTGGATTCCCCACCCCAGGACATGAGGCCCAGGTAGCCCCAAGCTCATCAGCCTTTTCCTTTCCTTTGGCTGCCACAGATCATTTACAGGTCTGGGTGTGTTTCCCTGTTTTCCAGCCCCGAGTCCCTTCATGGCTGAGGTTTCCTGCCCTGTGGCTCTGAGCAGACAAAGCAGCTGCTACACACGCAAGGCTCCCAGTTCCCTCCTGCTGGGTCACCTGGACGTTGAGTGGCACGAAGGACACCAGGCTGTAGTCCTCGATCACCTCCACCAGCTTCTCGTTGAGGCGGCGGAAATTCCTGAAGAAGGGATCGGAGGCCAAATGGTCAACGAGGTAAGAGAGGTCCAGGACCTCGGTGTAATAATCCAGGTTGAAAGCTGCAGGGAGACAGGGATCTCTGAAGGCAAGCTGGAAGCTGAAGAGCACAGTGACATCTACAGCAGTTCCCCCAGCCACCCCCATCCCCAAACAGCAGACCTGCACCTGACACGGCCCAATTCCACATCCCTCCCCCTCAAATTCCTCCAAGCGTCCGAGGCCAGGATGGAGCTCTGAGCAACCTGGGATAGTGGAAGGTGTCCCAGCCCATGGCAGGGAGGTAGAAGAGATGAGGTTTAAGGTCCCTTCCCCACAAAGCACGCTGTGGTTCCATGGAATTCCCTTACCCAGCTTCCCGTACTGCTCGATCAGGTCCATCTTGGAGAGGACGTTGACGTGGGGCAGCTCCACGTGCAGCATGGTGGAGAGGGAGGTGCAGAGCACGGAGATGAACTTCCCGGGGTCTGTGCAGTAGTGGGAATCCACCAGGTGCACGGCAGCCAGCTGGGCAGCAAGGGCACAAAGGGACACAGGAGGTCAGAGCTGTGACAAGCCCCCCCAGCTGCTCGTGGGGCAGGCTGGAAGTGGCCACAGGACAATCTGTGCAGACCTGACTGCACCACGTGGGCAAAGGACCACTCCTAACAACACAACTGCCTCTGGATCCCCACCTCCCCACAGGAACGCTCAGGCCCGCTCGGGAGCAGTGACTGCAGCACACCACGTTCTGCTGGGAGAGTCAGCTGTGGTTTGCACTAATAATTAATAATTACACTAACGAGCAGCTCCATTCCCTGGGTTTTGTGTGGCTGTTAACAATGTGGTCCCAGAGCTGGGGCAGTCACTCCAAGTCAGGGCTCTGAGGCTGAGTCACAGCAGCAGAACCCAGCCGGTCTGGGGCTCCCAGGCAGGCGTGAGCACCTGGGAGAGCATAAAACAGCCCTGTAAATGTCTTATTTTAGCAACTCCAATCCCATGTCCATTTATTCCAATGAAAATAAGCTCTAATGTGCAGATTCCCGGTGACATTCTCAAGCAAATGATGTTGCCCTTCTTGCTCAGAGCACTCAGGGTTTGCACATTCATGGTCTGGCCCCGCCGCAGAGCAAGCGCAGCGTCAGCAGCTCCCGGGGCTGCTCTCACCTGCAGCTCCCGTTGTGCAAGGGAGCCCAGAGCACGTCCCACGGGGTGCACAGGGACCTGGCTGGGCTGCAGGAGGGGCCTGGCATGGCCCCTGCATTCCTCAGGGCAGTGCCAAGGCTCCTGGCACACACAGAGCCCCACTCTGGGTAAAACACATCCGGGCTGTGGGCAGGATCCCAGAGCACAGCAAGTGCTTGCCCCATCCCTGGAAGTGTTCAAGGCCAGCTTGGAGCTACCTGGGCCAGTGGAAGGTGTCCCTGCCCATGGAACGGACTGGAACGAGATGAGCTTTGAGGTCCTTTCCAACCCAAACCATTCTGGGATCTAAGTGTGAGGAAGGAATCTGCGTTCCTGCTCCTAATCCCACTGAAAGCCCTATCAAGCCAATTTTTGCCAATCCCTCCCAGCATAAAATAGGGCAAAATTCTCCTCCTTCCCTTATAAAGCCACTTCACATGAAAGGCCAAACAATTCCTGAAGACAACAGCCATGAGCGCCCTCAGTGCCACTCCGTGCCCACGGGGTGCGGTGCCGGGAGCTCGGGGGGTGCCCGGCACTGACCCAGCCCATCCCTACCCTGAAATTCCACTTGGCCAACTGGCCAAAGACGTTCTTCAGGGACTCGTGGTGGGTGTAGAGCTCCACCTGCCCGGGGCAGTCGAAGAGGACGTAGTGTCCCCTGAGCCCCTGCAGCTTGTCCCGCAGCCAGTCCGCGTTGGCCTCCAGGTACTCCATGCAGTAGATGAGGCCCCCGTTGGGGCCCAGCCCCAGGCTGTCCATGACGTCGGGCAGGGTGACCAGCTCGGCGACGTCCAGGGCGCAGGGACAGGGCAGCGCCTCGTTGGCGGGGTCCAGGTTGACCACGGCCACGCTGCGGCCCAGCCGGCCCAGGAACTCCCGCATGGCGTGGCAGTAGGTCGTCTTCCCGGAGCCCGGCGGCCCGATGACCACCTGGCCAAAGGCCAGCGAGCCGCCCCTGCTGCCCTCAGACATGGTGGCTCATCTCCTCCTCCTGCCACGGGTTGAGGGGGGAGAACATCCCATTTACCGTTTGATCTGCGTTTATAGGGACGGGATCTGCTGGGATTCACAGCCAGGGAGCGGGTGGAGAGGAAAGGAAAGCGCCTGTACCCCCATTTTTGACCATATCCCTCCTTCCTTTCCCCCACGTCTCTCCTATCCCCCCTCTGCTCACATCCCCTTTACATCCCCATTTCTCCACGCCTTCTTTTCTCCATCCNTTCCGGGCGCGGAGCGGCCGCCGCTCCCGCAGCGCCCCCTGGCGGCCGGAGGGACGCGCAGCCGCGCCCTGGCCGGGACTCGAACCCGGGACCCCGAATCCGGGCAAAGGTCGCGGGTTCGAGTCCCGGCGCCGGCTCTTGTCCCTCCAGCACAGCCCCGGCCCTGCTTTTTTCCAAAAGAATCACAGAATCAATTGGATTGGAAAAGACCTCTGAGACCGTCGAGTCCTAGCTGTGACCAAACAGCACCATGGCACTGAGTGCCACACCCAGTCTTTCCTTAAACACCTCCGGGGGACAGTGACTCCAGCACCTCCCTGGGCAGCCCGTTCCCAATGTCTTAATCCCGCTTTCTGTCGAGAAATTCTTCCTCATGTCCACCCTAAACCTTCTTGGAGCAGTTTAAGACAATGTCCTTTTCTCCTGCCACTCACTGACAGGGAGAAGAGCCTGACTTCCACCTGGCTACACCCTCCTGTCAGGTAGGAGGAGAAATTCCTCACTGCATTCTCTCCCTTCAGCCCTTAAGGAAGTCGCACAGGGCCTGGCCTTCCCCATTCACACTTAGCCCTCCAGCTCTGGGTCACTGGGACGGAGGCTCTCCCCTGTGCCGTGCCTGGGCCAGGAGAACGGGGCAGAGCACCCTGGAAAGCCGTGGCAGGCAGCACTCGCTACCCCCAACCACAGGGCACCGCCTCCCCGAGAATTCCCCTGAAGGCTGCCAGGACAAGCCTTTCATCCCGACGAGTTTCTCCCAGGAGTGTGGGATCGCCACGCCCAAGGAACGCTCGGGCAGCAGCAGCAGCAGCGGGACAGTTACTGTGCCCTGTCTGTACTTGTCCTTCCCCGGCTCTCAGGCAGCCCTCAGCTGCGAGTTCTGCTTTCTCAGCCTCCCCAAACACACAAATTTGGTTGATCCCAGCACAAATATAAGTTTTAACCCCCCATCCTTCCCCATTCCTACTGAACACCATTTCCTTTCATTTGTAGGGTTCGATTAGTGGGGAAAAAACCCCCACCGTGGCACTTTTTATTACAAATCCGTATTTTTACTAAAAATAAATATATAAACACCCTGCTTCACACTGAGACCAGGAGCCAGCCTGGACTGGGGAGCAGGACAAAGGCTGTGACAGTCCCTGCTCAGTGTGGCTGGGACCTGAGGCTGCCCAGGGCGGGGTGGGATGCCCGGACAAAGGCCATGTCCTGCCTGTACTTCATGGCCGTGGGGGGCTGGCGCCGGAGCAGTTGGTCACCCATGTCCTGGGGCTCGGGGTCATCGTAGATGGTGGAGATGACAACAGAAGTGTCCCCACGGGGCTTCTTCTTCCTGATAAAAGTTGGCAGCTTCTCCCCGTGGTACCTGGAGGAAGCAGGAAAGGTTTGGTGGGAGGTTGCAGAGCCCCTGTGCTTCCCAGCTCCTTTCCTGGAATGGATGGGTTGGAAG
The DNA here is from genome assembly GCA_013399195.1 of Dicrurus megarhynchus. NCBI lineage: Eukaryota > Metazoa > Chordata > Aves > Passeriformes > Dicruridae > Dicrurus > Dicrurus megarhynchus. The sequence goes on from VXAD01010366.1 coordinate 25,777, forward strand.
GGGCCTTAAACCCACCCCGTTCCACCCCCTGCTGCGGGCAGGGACACCTTCCATAGACCTGCACATGGTTCCAGCCCTGCTCCAACACCAGAGCTCCGCTGAGGAGCCCTGGATTGTCAGGAAGAGCAGCCTGTTTGGCTGTGGAGTGCTGTGGAATTCCCCAGCTGTGCAGGGAAAGGCGGATCCCTGGGACAGCCCTGTCCCCACTCAGCTCCCCTTGCAGCCTCTCAGCTGCTGTGAGCCCAGAGAGCCCGGGCAGAGGAGGGAGCAGGGGCTGGGAGGGCACTTGGGTACTTACCCCAGCCCCCTCTTGCACCTGGGGTTCTGACCCTCGTTATCCAGAGCTTCGGCCATCCCAGAGTTGCTGCTCCCCAGGCCCAGCCCCTCCGTCCAGCCCTGCTGCTCCAGGACCTTCCTGCCAAAGCCCTGGAAGAGGGGAAAACTCCATCACAGACTTGCTGGACAAATCCCACCCTCATCTTCCCAGAGCCTTCTGCCCTCCTCCCACAGCCAAGACCTCTCCTCCTCCTACCCCACACCCTGTGGGCATCAGCCCTGGCACAGCCCCTCGTGCCCTGAGCAGGCACCCCGGGCTCACCTTGGTGTATCTCTCGAAGGCGCCGATGTGCTGCCCTGACACAGATCCATCCTCCAGCCCGTCCCGGAGCCGCCGCTCCAGCCACATCTGCACCGAGTCCCGAGCATCCTTATCCCCTCCATCTGGGGAGAAAGCAGCCAGAGTCAGCGCAGCACAGCTCAGGGAGGCTGCTCACCACCAGCATTTCCCCCAGAGCACCAGGAAGAGGAGGCAGAACCTGTTCTTTTTGGCAACGCTTGCTGCCAGACCAGAAAAACATTGTTTCAGGTTCACTGACGGCTTGGATGCTTTCAAAGGATGACGAAGAGCTCCCCAAATTCTGCATGGTCAGAATTTCCCTAGTTTCCCTGGGGTGGGTGGCTCAGCTCTGATACCTTTGTCATAGTAGATGCTCATGTCCACGTCCCAGTCGTCGGCTGTCTGCTCGTCAAAGTCTGCCAAGAGAAGGGAAGCAACACTTTTGGTGAGGTCTGGCACAGCTCCCTATTTTCCCTAACAAAATGGGAAGGGATCACAGAATCACAGAATCATTGAGGATGGAAAAGATCTCCAAAACCATTTACTCCAACTGTGACCAGTTCCCACCTTGTCACCACTGAGTGCCACGCCCAGTCCTTCCTTGGACACCTCCAGGGATGGGGACTCCAAACCTCCCTGGGCCTGACCACCCTTTCCATGAGGGAATTCCTGCTGATGTCCAACCTGACCCTGCCCTGGCACTGCCTGAGGCTGTTCCCTCTCTTCCCGTCCCTGTTCCAACCCCCCCGGCTGCCCCTCCTGTCAGGGAGTTGTGCAGAGCCAGCAGAACTGGACACAGCACTCCAGGTGGTGCCTCAGCACTGCCAGCACAGAGGAAATGGCATTAGAGACTCCCCAAATCCCAGAGCCCACCCAAGAGGCTCCCAGTGGCACCACGGGGGTCTCTGGGGGGTCTCTGGTGACCAGTTCTGTGCCCAAGGGAAGGCTCGGAAGCCATGGCAGCGTGTCGGTGGCTCCAGTTGACCTGGACTGTTTGCAAGGGCTTAAACCTGACTTAAGCTCGTGGGCTGAGCGACACAAACACCAAGGTCACCTCCATCCTCCTGCTGCCAGAACTGGGCATCTGTGTAGAACACGAGGCCGGAGCCGCCCTTCTCCCACTTGAGCTCGATCTCCTCCTCGAAGAGCCGCTCCCGCGCCCGCTCCTGCTGCGTCACGTCCTCGTGCAGGGCCTCGTGCCGCTCCCACTCCTCGCACGTGTCGTTGTCCTGGAAGGACAGCCCGGGAGGGAGCTGGGGGACGCCGGCCCCGCTCCCTGACCCCTTCCCCACGCCGTCCCCCGGCAGCAGCTCCGCCGGCAGAGCCGGGCCCGGCCCGCGGCTCAGGCCCCGACACGACGGATGAGCTCATTCCCTGACTAACGCCACTTCCAGAGTCAGCAGGGAGGAATCCCACAGCACACCCGCTCCGCAGGCCCGACCTGCCCCGCACAGATGCCCATTTAAGGAGCAGGTGTGTTGGACCTGAAGTCAGCACTAGCAAGGAATTAATTCCACTCCAGCTGATCCCTGAGGAGATTGTGTGGGCTCCCGGGAAGCGGTGCCCTGGCACGGACACAGAGCTGCCTGCCCAGGTCTGGGCACAGCCATTAAGCAGCCAAGGAACAGCCAAAAGAGCGACTGCAGAGCCAGGAAACAGCCTGGGAGAAACAGCTGGAGGAGTCTGTTTAGTCTGGAGAAGAAAAGACTGAATAAAAAGCTGGGAAAAGGAGGGAACAAAGCGCTCTCTGTGCCCCCTGTTGCCAGGAGAAACTAATGGGGTGGAACTGCAGCAGAGATTTGGCATCTGAGTTAATTCTGGTGGAGGGAAGAACGGGAATGGCTTGCCTGGGGATCTGTAATGACAGAGGTTTGGGAGAACAGGCCAGACAGGCGTCTGCCAGGGAGAGGGGTGGGATGGCTCCTGCCCAGCCCAGCTCTCCAGGAGCCTTTGTCACAAAAGCCATTTTCCCCAGAGTGACTAAACTCCAAGTGCAGGAGCATCCAAGGTCAGCCCTTTGTGCAGCTCTGCACGTCACTGCCAGCACAAAAACGTGGTCCCCAACCTCCGTCACCTCGTTTCCCAGCAAAGCAGAGCTGGGCCCGTCTGCCAGGCAGCAGGGCAGGATCTGCTGGGCAGCAGCAGCCTCCCCTCTGCTCCTTCCTCACATCAGGCCCTTTGGGATCAACCCCTACGACCACCCCGAGCAGTTCTGGGGGGTTCAGGCCCCCCTGTCCCTGCCCCAAGGGGCTCAGTGCACCAAGGGGTGAACAACTGTATTCTAACACTGTTTTTAACAAGCCATTTACCCAATTAAAAGATTAAAAATGAGCTCTGAGAGTGGGATCTGCCCTCACAGCTCCAACAGCTGAGCCTGGATGGTGCTGGAATATTCCACTTACATCATCCGAGTGCGACTCCTCTTCCTCCTCCTGCCCCTCCTCATCCTCCGCGGGCCGGGCGGGGTGAGTCACCCCCGCGGGTGGCACCGGCTCCTCTCCCTCCGTGATCTCATCCCCTGCAGCCGTGTAAACTCTTTCTTCCTCAGCAACCGTCTCAGTGTTCTGGTATTCAAAGGGCACATTCCCATACCTGCGGGATGAGCCAGTCTTTGGAAAATCCAGCTGCAGTTTCTTGATAACGCGGGGGGGCAGCCTGCAGGCCCGGATCAGCTCCAGGAACACGCTCAGGGGGGTGCCCACGTTCCCAAAGGGCATGAAGGAAGGGGGGTTGAACTCGGGCAGCCGCTTCAGCTCCGCCTCGGTGACAGATTCCCCGGCAGCCGCCCTGTCCTCGCTGCTGGGAGACGCCTCCGGGCCTGCAGGAGAGAACGGATGGGTCTGGGGGGTCCCGCACCCCACCGGGGCGGGTAAATCCCGGCGCTCCCGAGCGGGAGGGGAATAAGCAGAGCCCACATGGGCTCTTCCTGCCTCGGAGCAGATTTAAAGCATTAAGGAAACTCCACGAGGAGTTCTAACCGCCCGGCGCCCCGAGGGTGCCGCTCCGGGACCCCCGCCCGTACCTGTCCCGGGGCTCAGGCGGACCCTGCGGATGAGGCAGCGGCCGGGCAGCGCGGCGCCGCCGGGCCCGACCCAGCGCTTGCCCGAGTACATGCGGACGAAGCGGCGGGCACGGCCGGGCCGCACGGACACCAGGCAGGAGCAGGTGCGCGGCGCCGAAGCTCCGCCGCCCGCCGGCGGGCGCTCGGGGCGGTGCCGGTAGTGGAAGCAGAGGAAGCCGCCGGCCTCCAGGAACTGGCTGAAGTAGGCGCGGAGCTGCGCGGAGCGGAGCGCGGCCGGGATGCCGCTCACCAGGCAGTACCGGGCCGCGACACCATCACCGGCGGTACCGCTGGGCGCCGCCATCTTGGGCCGCCGGTGCTGGCGCGCGGTGATGACGTTAGGCGCGACGGGTAGAGGGCTCCGCCTGGTGGCGGGGGAGCGCGCGGCAGACGGAGCGTCCCGGGGGGCCCGGGCCTGGGGAGGGGACAGGGCTTGGGGACAGAGAGAGCCTGGGGTGCCACCGGCCGTGGGGACCAAGATACCCCCGTGGGGGGGTTTAACAGGCCCTGGGGGTAGCAGGGCTTGGCCAGACCCCCAGGGGGGTCACAAAGCCCGGGGGTTTCAGGGCACTGGGGGTGTCCAGGCTGCCCGTCCTCATCCCATGTGAGGGCTCTGGCCTCGTCCCTCGTTCAGTCCCACGAGCTTTGCTGTCAGCCCCCCGTCACGGGTGGGTCCCACGCCGGACAAGCGCCCACAGCCATCCCCTGTCCCCGGGACCGTCAGCATTCCGACTCGGTGCTTGGCGCTGCCCGTGGGCCTGCGGGAACCATCCGGTGGCTCAGGCGCTCCCTGCCCGTGCAGAAAGGCTGTCCCGGGACTGCCATCAGCTCGGCAGCGGCGGCAGAGGTGCAGGCCCAGGCTGACACAGCGGTTCTTCCTCGCCCCGCGCTGCTGGCGAAGATTCCCGGTGTTTCCGTGGGCATGGGGAGGCTTCGTGCGGCTTTACCTGACACCTCGCCTGTGTCAGCCACGGAGAATGGGACACGGGGTTTGTGCCTGCTGGCAGCGGGGTGAGTCAGAGCAGCCGCCTCTGACATCGCCCTCGGGAGAGGCTCGACACCTGGATCCCGACACCTGGAGAAAGGTGCAACGTGGGGATTTGCCCCTGGAAATTTCTGTGTGCTGGGAGCACCCAGGAGCTGTTCATCCAACAGCTCCCACTGTCTGCCAGTCAACCTGTCTGCATTGCCAGATGGATTTTTATGGAAAATCCCTTTTTGTTCCATTCTATCTTTTCCATGCCTGCAGTTTTTTTCTGCCCACCCCAAACTCAACACTGTTGCTAAAAAGGCACCACCATGTTCCAAAACACCAAACATTTTATTAAAAAAATAATTTATTGCATCTTATATACAAACCACATGAATGTTCACTTATAAAATACTGACACCTCACCTGTTGGAGGCAGGAGGAGCGAGTTTTCCAGGTGTGCACCTGGCTCTAACTCCAGGGAGGGAGGTTTGGATTTCCTACTAAACCAGCTCCACTCGGGGTTCACTTTTCACACAAACAGGAAAGCCCAGAGCCCCAGATGAGGTGCAGTAGGTTTAGGTGCTCCTAAGTGCTCTTAATCCTGTTGTATTTCATGGAATTATGGAGGAAAGAGAGAATCTAAGGAAAGGAGGGGCGAGTCTGTACACCCTGTAGGATTTAACAGTCTGGCTTTTTCCCTGAAGAAATTTCCTGGGTATTTCTAAGATTCCAAGCATGGAAGCCAGACCCAGAGCTAATTCCAAAATGTTTGCCCTCGGTCAGTGATCCCACTGAGGCCATCAGACACCATGGGATCAAGCTGGGGACAACCCTCACTGCTTGGAGTTCACAGCAGAACGAGTGAAAACTGGGAGCAGAGCTCCGTGCTCTGGAACAGGGAAGGAAACCCCTCACCCACACACGCTCCCTGGCTTGGAGACCGGCCCAGGCGGAGCAGGAGCTGCTGTAAAATCTGCGGAGCCACAGCTGCTTCCCCAGGGATCCTCCAGCCTCGGCCCCAGTGAAACACGGAGTTCCCGCAGAGTCCAGAGCGCTTCTCTCCCAAATCCCAGCTCAGCAGGGCAGGGGCAGCCACGGGGCCTGCGGCCAGCCCGTGACCTCGAACAGCATCTCCACCAGCAGCTCCCCCATGTCGGCGTCGCCGATGATGGGCCGGAAGAACAGGTCCGTGATGAGGGCGGCAGGGATGGATTTTAAGGAGGAGGTGACCCGTAGGATGTGGGAAAAGCGGCCCTGGTCCTCGGGGTGCAGCGGCCGCAGCAGCTCCCGGAGCGCTCGCTGGGCTTCCCACTGCAGGCTCTCGATGTAGAGCGGAGCCCTCAGCCCAGGGATGTCTGCGAGGGAGAGGAGGGAGAGAGGGAGATGAAGAAGGATGGGAAATAGCTCCAGGTTTCTCCAATTCCCACCCTTCCCCATTTCTCAGAAGGGATCTCTGAGGGTACACTAAGGAGATGGACAGAGCGCTGCTGAGGCGAAGCTGTTCCAGGGATGCTGTGTGAGGGAGGGAAAGCAGTTAATGGGGAAAATCATTAAAAGTAAAGGAATCCAGGATTTATTGTCTACAGGGCAGGCAAAGGTTTTGACATCCTTCCTTCCTGCTTCCCAGTGCATTTGGGAATGACCAGAGTTAGGGAGAAGGTGACCAGCCCTCTCTGCTCTCACACCTGCCCATCTCTGAGCATCTGCAAGCCACGAGGACTGTGTTTGCCCAGGAAGGTGGTGGAGTCCCTACCCCTGGACATGGCACTCAGTGCTCTGGGCTGGTGACAAGCTGGGGATTGGCACAGGGTGGACTCGATGGTCTCGGAGATCTTTTCCAGCCTCAGTGATTCTGGGATGCTGTGATTCCATGTCCAGCTGCCAGCGCTGGCCGGCAGAGCCACGAGGGCCTGGCACTCACCCGGATTGAAGAGAATGGCTCCCCTCAGGTAGGTGTACTCATTGGGGCTCAGGTCCAGCCTCCAGAAGCTGTGGAGGCACCACTGCAGCCGCTGCACGGCGGCCAGCGTAGGCTGTGTCCCCTCGGGCTCCTGCCCTTTGCTCTGGCCGCTGAGGAGGATCTTCTTGAGCATGCTGGGGGCCGGGGCGTCCATCACCTCGAAGGTCACCATCTCCTGCACCAGCCCCAGCAGGAAGAGGGGCACCCAGCAGCTGTCCAGCAGCAGCAGCTGATCCTCCCGCGGCAGCAGGCGGAAGGCAGCGACGTTTTTCATGAAGTTGATGGTTTTGACCAGCACGTCGGAGGCGGCCTGGCAGGTGACGTGTGGCGTGCGCAGGCACACGGTGCGGCGCTGGTGGCACAGGCAGCGCTGCCGGGCCCTGCCGGGGGGCAGGTTCTGGCTCAGGAGGGTGTACAGGATGGCGGGGTGCTTGTCCTTGCCGTGGCACTGGCACCTCTCACACTCCATATCCACGCCGGTGCTCATGGCTCAGCCAGGTCCTCGTCGAAACTCAGCAGGTGGGAGAGAGACGTAAAATCCCTTCCAAAATGTGTCACAGGCCGGATCGTCCCCGTCCTCCCAGCTCTGCCAGCCCGTGGCTGCTCCAGCCAGCTCTTATAAGGCCGGGTCACAGTGAACACCCCTCCACAGCCTTGACCGGCCTGATTAAGCAGCCCTCATTAAAAGCAGCCAGCCAACCCCGTTGTCCCTGGGCTGATTGGCCGGGCCGAGCGAGTTCCCGGCACGGCGCGGCACCAACGGCCGTTTTCTCAATGAATCGGCGGCGGGGAGGGGTTGTGCGGCCTTATCAGGATTACCCAAACAGGATAAACAGAGTCATTACCCCAGGCTGTACCATGGCACCAAGGCCCCATCGGGCAGGTGTCACTGCCAGGGTTCACAGACAAACACGGGGCGCTCGTCTGGGCCCGGCGTTCAACGGCCCCGGCGCTCCGGCCTTGGGAAGAGCAACCTGGAAGTTGTGTTATCAGCAGCTGTTTGCCTGGCCTTGCTCAGCAGGCTCTTGTTGTGGTGGAGGAAGAGGAACCTGGTGAGCTGGCAGGCTGTGATGGGGCCAGGGGTCATCCCTCTTGGAGGAAACGCAGGGCTGGGGAAGGGAAAATGATCCCATTTACAGAATGAGAGAAAAGTAAGGAAAAAAGGCCAAGATTATCGTATTTTCCCATCGGAAAGGGACCTGGAGGTGCTGGTCGGCAGCAGCTGAACATGACCCAAAGTGGCAATGATTGTTCCCGTGTGCTGGCACTGCTGAGGCAAATCAAACCCTGGGATCAGTTTTGGGTCCCTCACTCCAAGACAGACATTGAGCGTGTTCAGGGAAGGGAACGGAGCTGCAGAAGGGTCTGGAGCACCAGGAGCGGCTGGGGGAGCAGGGGGGGGCTCAGCCTGGAGAAAAGGAGGCTCGGGGGGGGCTTCTCGCTGTCAGCTCCCTGACGGGAGGGTGGGGCCAGGCCCGGGACCCCCTTTCCCGCCCCGGGATCCGCGGCCCGCACCACCCGTCGCCATAACAACCCCGCCGCGCCTCGCGCCCCGCCCCTTCCTGCAGGATTGACAGCGCGTGTGACCAATCCGCGAAGAGAACGGCGCGGGGGCGCGCTGGGATTGGTGGGTGGGGAGGGGCTCGCGCTTCCGCGGACGCCGGTTCCGGTTCCGGTGGCGGCCCGGTGCGGGAGAGGCGGCGGGATGGGGCTGAGCGCGGAGGAGGCGGCGGAGCAGGAGGACCGGTTCGACGGGATGCTGCTCGCCATGGCCCAGCAGCACCAGGGCGGCGTGCGCGAGGTAGCGCCGCCGGGATCGGGAGCGGGGAGGGCGGGGCAGGGCAGGACGGAGAGGAGCGAGCGGGGAGCGGCCCGGCCTCCTCGGGCCCCGCCCCGGCACGTGGAGCACGGGACGCACGTGCGCTGCTGCCGGAGCGGCGATAACGGCCCCCGGCAGCGCCAGCCCCGCTCGTTAATTAGTGTGGTGTTAATGAGGCGCCGCGGCGCCCTCACCGTGGCCTCGCACCCTGGCCCCGGCGCCTCCGGGCTTCCCTGAGCTCCCCCGGGCCTCCCCGGAGGNGGCAGCAGCTGAACATGACCCAAAGTGGCAATGATTGTTCCCGTGTGCTGGCACTGCTGAGGCAAATCAAACCCTGGGATCAGTTTTGGGTCCCTCACTCCAAGACAGACATTGAGCGTGTTCAGGGAAGGGAACGGAGCTGCAGAAGGGTCTGGAGCACCAGGAGCGGCTGGGGGAGCAGGGGGGGGCTCAGCCTGGAGAAAAGGAGGCTCNGAGAGGCGGCGGGATGGGGCTGAGCGCGGAGGAGGCGGCGGAGCAGGAGGACCGGTTCGACGGGATGCTGCTCGCCATGGCCCAGCAGCACCAGGGCGGCGTGCGCGAGGTAGCGCCGCCGGGATCGGGAGCGGGGAGGGCGGGGCAGGGCAGGACGGAGAGGAGCGAGCGGGGAGCGGCCCGGCCTCCTCGGGCCCCGCCCCGGCACGTGGAGCACGGGACGCACGTGCGCTGCTGCCGGAGCGGCGATAACGGCCCCCGGCAGCGCCAGCCCCGCTCGTTAATTAGTGTGGTGTTAATGAGGCGCCGCGGCGCCCTCACCGTGGCCTCGCACCCTGGCCCCGGCGCCTCCGGGCTTCCCTGAGCTCCCCCGGGCCTCCCCGGAGGGTTCCGGGTGCGCGGGCAGTGCCCGTGATGGGGCACAGCGGGGCAAAGCATCACAGGGCAGGATCGATCTCCCCCGTTCACCTTCCCAGCACAACCACCGGCCTCCTGAGACCTGACCGTGGTCGTGGGATCCCCTCGTGCTCAGGGATCTGCTGATCCATCTGATCCGACCCTGATCACATCCCACTCACAAATAATTTTTTAAAAAATGGTCCTGTAACAGCCCCTCGCGTTGTAGCGAAAGCTCTGACTGAAACACCCACGGGACAGAATTCCTGGGAAATAAAGATCAGCCAAGTTCAAGGAGAACATGGGTTTCCAGAGGGGGTTTGCAGGTGGTGGTTCATTCATCGGTGATCCCTGGCAGCTGCAAAAATAAGGAGTTTGCATGCTTCTAGGTGTGCAAAGAAGCAAAATATGGGGTGTGTGTGTATATATATATATATATATATATATATATAGGATATAGGTATGCATGCACGTGTAAATCCATTCCTGCCTCGATAACAGCTCGGGGAATGGGAACAGGACCTGAGAATAAACTGCTGCCTTTCTTCAGGCAAACACACAAATGCCTCTTCTGCAAACTGGGAATCCAGGGGCTGGATCTCCACAACGGAGAGTTTTCCTTGGGCAGTGGTCACGGGGCTTTTTCCAGGGCCATCCTGGCACAGCCACAGATAGGGAGGACAAAGGATAAAGGCTGCTCCAGAGACACGAGGTGACTCGGGGTGACCTGGGCTCATTGCTCCTTTTCTCTCCACCCTCTCCCTGTTCCCTACCCCAGCTCGTGAACACCTTCTTCAGCTTCCTGAGGAGGAAGACGGATTTCTTCACCGGGGGAGAGGACGGAGTAGCAGAGAAGGTAAAAAACAAACCTTCAGGCCTTTAACTCCTCTTCCTTCCATCCCACCCATGTCTGCTGTGCCAAGAGTCCCCTGCTCGAGCAGCTCCCAGCATTTGGGTGCACGTGGGCACCAGCAGCTCCTGAGGGAAGGAAACCCAGAGCTGCCCCTGTCCGAGTTGAGGAGCGCACAGTTCCCTGCTGGGATGGTAGCACAGTGCAGGGTTTTTGCCAGGCTCTGGCCAAAGGCTTGTTTGGAAAGCAAACCTGCCAGACACACTGACTTAACGGTGCCACAGCAGGTGATAACCCCGGGTTACCTTGTTTGTTCGGCTCAGAAAAGGCACAAAGTCCTCGGCTCTGCACATGCAGCTGCCCCTTGGCTCGGGCTGGGGAGCCTGGATGGAGCATCCCCTGTCCTGCAGGGAGCCCTCCCTGGAACTGGAGGGGCTTTAAGGTCCTCTCAACCCAAAACATTCTGTGGTTGTCTGAAATAAGAAAGGTGAACCCTCCTGTCACTTTTCTTAGAGAGCAGATGTCCCCCTGTTCCTGGAGGCTGTGTGATCCCACCCAAGTGGCATTTCACGGGTGCCTTGGCAAACCTGTGCCTGTAAGAGAAAGGTGTTTGTGCCCTTGGGTGGTGGCATCTGTCAGAATGCTCTATGGCCTCCTGGAAAAGTGCTGTGACACCATAGGAACCACCACAAATGTGGGAGAAGCTGCTTCCCCAGTGCTGCTGAGCCCTTGGCATGAAAGAGAAAGGAGAGGGTGGGAAAGTCACCGTATTTTTGGGGTGCCATTTCAGCAGCCCTTGTGGTGTGGGGTGAGGGAGGTGTGGGCAGGGACACAGACAAGGTCAGGCAGCAAAGATCATTCCTCACCGTGATCATGGGTTTGGGAACAGGCTGGGACATCCTGGAGGCACGCACATCTTGCATTCTGTACTCCAGGAGGCACTGGAGTTGGGCTGTGAAAACAAATCTTGCCTGTAAAGCAAAGCAGAAATTCTCAGTGCTTGCTTACAAACTACAGCTTGCTTGGAAAAGGTTCTGGGTTTCCCCCCGCCGCCCCCAAAGCTCCTGGGATGTATATAAATAAAGTTTTCCCCTCTAATTCCTTTCTGAGGATCCGTCTGTGTTATTTTCTGGGGCAGACCTCAGCTCACCTACGTGCTGCTCTGCACAGCACCCCGGCCTTATCGACCCTGGGGCAATTCTCTGGCTCCCTGCCTGTGTACTCAGCTTTCCCGCTGAGCATGCGGCCCTTGGCATCAGAGACCTTGGGATTTTGCCTCCCAGAGTCACAACAACCTTTGGAGAATTGGGAGTGAGGCTGAAACAAAAGATTTGTGGAGGAACTCGCCCCTCAGTGTAAAAACACAGGGGTGTTTCAAGCATTTCTCCTCTAAATCATGGCGCTGAAGCTCCATCTGGAGAAAAGCCCAGGAAAGGTCAGAAGTAGGTAAAAAAGTTGGATCTGGTGTGTCCAGCTGTCCTGGATGTATGGAGTAGCTTCAGGTGGCTGGGTTGGGCATCAGCTCGTCCTGGTGGAATTGCTCAAAGGACAAAATGAGTGGAGAATTTTTATTTCACTGTTACCTCCTGGAAACACACTCCCTGTGTAACTAGGAAGGGCTACATTTAAATATTTCGAATTTTCTCTTTTTCCTCTCTTTTCACTTCCTCCTCTGTTTTTTTGAATTGAAAAACCTCTGGATTTTGAGTCAAAAAACCAAGTGAAGATGAAGGGGAAAGTCTCAACATCTGTTTGACGTAACAGATGCCCTCGTGCTCCTCAGGAGACCGCGTTGGCTTGGTTTAGGTTTGAGATGGATGGCATTTTTTTAACCCCCCGTGTCCCTGTCCCTTAGCTGATCACAGAGGCCTTCAGCCACCACAACAAGCTGGCGCAGAAGGAGCGCAAGGAGAAGAAGGCGCGCCAGGAGGCCGAGCGGCGCGAGAAGGCCGAGCGCGCTGCCCGCCTGGCCAAGGAGAGGCAGGAGGCCAACGAGCCATGGATCAAGGAGCTCACGGATGAGGAGGCAGAAAGGCTGCAGCTCGAAATCAACCAGGTGAGAGCCGTGTCAGGGATCTGCAGGTGCACCTTTGTCCTCCCTGTGGCTGTGAGGGGTTAGAACGGCCCTGGCTCGTTCTTTGTCCAAGTGGGAGGACAAAGGGAATCTTCCCCTTGGCAGTACCTCTTTCCTGTGGCTTTTCTAAGGGCTGAAAATTGCCTGTTTTCGGAGTGTGGGATGCAGTGAGTGGTGCTCTTCAGCTGGAGCTGAAAGGCTGAGGCCATCTAGTGCCAGCTCAGGAAGTAACACGAAGTGCCAGCTCTTGGCTGAGCGTCTTCCTGCTCTTCCTTCTCTTTCCAAACAGAAGAAAGAGGCACAAGGGCAGGGTAACGGTGTCCCAGTGAAACCCTCGGAGGAGGAAGGTGACTCTTCGGATTCCAACAAACAGGTAAAACTCATCTGGGGATATTTTAGAATCATAAAATGGTTTGGGTTGGAAGGGACCTTAAAGCTCATCCCGTTCTACCCCCGCCATGACACCTCCCAATACATCAGGTTGCTCCAAGCCCTGTCCAAAATACACACTTTAAAAATACAAATTAGAAAATTTGGCTTTAAAAATACACACTTAATTCCTAAATGTGCCAATGCAGAGGGCTTTTGGGTTTTTTTCCTGTAGTCGTGTTTTAACAGAAGCAGCTATTCATTTTTGGGCTAAATTTAAGTGGATATAAAATACAAACAACTGACCTGCAATCCTTATAAAACCCAAGAACTGTTGTTACAATGGAAATTGGAAAAGCTTCTTTCTTTACACTTGAATTGCTTAGGGAACAGATGATGAAGAGGAAGATGAGAAGGATAAAGGAAAACTTAAACCCAACTCTGGCAATGGAGCTGACCTTCCAAATTATAGATGGACACAGACTCTTTCAGAATTGGATGTAAGTAGTGCTTTATGACCAGGATCTGAGGAATCTGAGACAGGCAAGAAGAGCAGGTGCTGGTAAGAGATGAAGCCAATTCCCTGTGTCTCAGTTGCCTCTGGAAGTTTGTTGGAAACAGCAGTGTTTCAGTAGCTGGGAGAGGAGCTGTAGTTTGCCAGATTTTGGTCTTGGTTTAACCAGGCATTAAAATCTGCTTCCCTTTTTATGGTCCCTCCCTTTCACCTCCCGCTCCCTCAGAATCTCAAGGGAAATAGTCCCTGCTCTGTCTGACTTGGTGAAACCAGGGCAGAAAGGCTTGGAACACTTGGAACAGCAGCATGGGAGGGTTAGGAGGGATTTCCCTGCCCAGCTCCTCAGATCTGCTCCTTTTTGCTGCAGCTGGCCGTCCCCTTCAAGGTGAGCTTCAGGCTGAAGGGCAAGGACGTGGTGGTCGATATCCAGAGGCGCCGCCTCAAGGTCGGCCTCAAGGGCCACGCTCCTGTCATTGATGGGGAGCTCTTCAATGAGGTCAAGGTGGAGGAGAGCTCCTGGCTGATTGAGGATGGTAAAACAGTCACCGTGCACCTGGAGAAGGTAAAGCAGCATGGGCTGGGCAGGATTCAGGCTTGGCTGCCTCTTCTGGGCTCTCAGCTGAAACAGACCCGCCGTGGTTGTCCTGGGTACAGTGGCAGTGGTGCCACTGGTAGTGGGGTATTTAAGTTTCCCCATCTTCAGCCTAATTTTGTGCTATTCCAGGATATCCAATGGATTTCTCAGCAGTTCAGGAAAAGCTGGAAGGAAATCAGTCATTTTGAAGTTGTCCTTTAGTGTGTTTTGACATCTGTTAATGACATGAAAATCCAGGACAGACCTTCTTGTGTCCCTTCTTGTGTCCCCTCTGGGCCTCTCCAGGTGGTCTGTTGTAATCCCATTTATGTCATGCCAAACAGGACATCTGACATTCTCTCAGATCTCCAGCTGTGAAAATTTAGGCTGCCTAAAGTAGTTTGAAACAAAAATACTCTTTATCTATGTTCAGATTTTACTGATGTTTGGAAAACTGTCAAATAAAGTTTGATTCCATCTTTTTTTTCCCTGTGACTGAGACTTTAAAACCCTAGAACAAGTCCAAGAAAAATAAACTGGTTTTGCTTCTTCATCCTCTAGATCAACAAGATGGAGTGGTGGAACAAGCTGGTCTCCACAGACCCAGAAATCAACACCAAGAAAATTAATCCAGAGAACTCAAAGGTAAGAATTCTCCTGTTTTACGGGACGGAGCCTGCTCAGAAATTACCTCACTTGAGCCCAGAGTTGTTCCAATTTGGATCTTGCTTTCAGCTGTCAGACCTGGACAGCGAAACTCGCAGCATGGTGGAGAAGATGATGTATGACCAACGACAGAAATCCATGGGCCTGCCCACCTCTGATGAACAGAAGAAGCAGGATATTTTGAAAAAGTGAGTACAGCTCGCTCCTTTGCATGGTTTTGCCTTCCCAAGCCCCTTCTCCTGTTCCTCTCTGGCACAAATAAGTGAACAGAGAGCAGCTTGGCCTTCAGTCCTACCCATGCTCACATCTGCACAGTCGCTGTGTTGTTGGCCAAGCACCAGTGTCTGTAAAAGCCTGAGGGGCTAGAAAGTCTAATGGGAAAATCTGGGAATAGCCTAGCTCTGGAATTGTCTTAATCTGCTGATTTTGAGTCCAGAAGGCAGTTTAGAACTGGAGGTGCCATCTCTGCTGAACTTTAACATGGTCTTGATTGGTGCCTAATCTCCCTCGGTAGCCCAGCTAATCGCCCCTCCCTCCGCCTGCCCCCAGACAGCTGTCCCCAAGCCACTTTTATGGCTTTATTGCCCTGTTTGGCATAAATGCCCTGTGGCAGGGAAATGACTCCTGGAGCTCCCAAGGCTGTTTGGGAAGGTGTGGAGGTAATTCTGGGTCACGCAGCTTCTTCAGCAAGCGCAGCCCCACACCTTATCTCTGGGTGAAGGACTGCTGTGGCTGACCTGACTCCTTGCTTCCCGTGCCTTTATCAGTAGTGCCAGAAGCTCCTGTGTGAAGCTGAGTGGGTTTGACCAGAGCAGAGCCCAGGCTTCCCCAGTGCCTGGTGATCAGTGGGGTGGGAAGTTCCCTCTGCCCCTGGGAAGCCACCTGCAGGACACCTCGCTGGCAGGGTCACTTGTTTGGTGCTCTGGAAGTTTGGCTGGCAGAGGATGGAGAGGAAGTTTAGACTTTGTCCAGGGCAAAGGAGACTCAGTGACACACATGTGGGTGCTGATCTCTGCCAGGAGCTCTCCTGGCTGCCAAACAAGGACACGATCCTCACAGCACAGATGTCCCTGGAAGTGGAAGCGCTGTGGGGGCGTTTCAGGAGAAACCCTGAGGTGGGAACATGGTTCTCCCTGAGGAGACCATGCTGCCCTTACTTGCACTGTGTGTGTGAATCCTGCACAGGGCTGTGATGTGTTGTGTCCCTTGGGAGCAGAGCAGAGGAGCCTCTGTGTGCACTGGGCACTCCTGGGCACAGAGCACTGCCCTCAGGACTTCCTGATGTGGCAGCCTGAGGGCAAGGGGTTGGAACAAGGCGATCTTTAAGGTCTCTTCCAACCCAAACCATTCTGTGATTCCCTCTGTTGCACCTGGGTTGAAACCAGATTCCTCTGGTCATGTCCTGCCTGAGACTTTACTGTCAGAGCACTGGGGATATTCCCCGTATTCCCAGTAAAGCTCCAGCAGACAAGCTGGAGCTTCAACTCTAATCTGCCTTCACCATCTCCCCTCTGCCCCACAATCAGTGTGTGGCTGCTACGTGTCCAGCCCAGAGGTAGCAGTTAAGGGTGTGTGTTTGATAATTAACGACTCCCATGTGTCTGGACTTGCTGACCTGGTAGGCTGGCAGCAGTGCTGCTCCCACTGACCCGAGGAAAAGGTGTTTGTAGTCCAAGGAATGTGTCCCAAGGAGCTCAGCAGAACCCTCCCTGCTGTGGAGGGTGTGGGGTTGCAGCAAAACTCCACAGTGCAGGAAGCAGAAGTCCTTCCCTCCCCAAACGGAGCTGGCTCCTGCTGACTCACCCAAACTCTTGTCTTTGTTTTCCTTGCAGGTTCATGGAACAGCATCCAGAAATGGACTTTTCAAAGGCTAAATTCAACTGAGTTCTCCCCTTCTCCCCCCCTCTTTCAGTCAGCCCGTTGAATGGGGCAGGATATGTATGGTTGGATATTCCTCACCTTGGGCAAGTAAAACTTCCAGCATCCCCCACCCGAGCTTGCTGTGGAGGCACCTGCGCGGAGTCGCCCTCAGCGTCCCGTGCAGCAGAAGGCAGGGCCCAGAGCAGCCACAGCAGCTCCAGACAGAGCCATCTGCCACAATTCCCAAAGGGCAGTGAGGAGAGAAGGAGGGGTTAGAGCAAAAAAGGGTGTTTTTAGGGCTGAGAGAGCCAGACCTGAGAAGTTTTGGGATAAATCCTTAAGGTATTGCTTCGCTTCCCTGGGCTCCGTGGAGCTGCTCGTCCACTCTGCCACTGGCATAGGCACTCCTGAGTTCTACTCCCTCCTGCTCTCCTGTGAAAACAAAGGTCAGATTATTTCATAAAATAAATCTTTTTCTGCCTTCTTGGGAAGGGAAAACAGCAGTTTAAAAGCACAGCTGTTGCAGTAGAGACAGACCCTGCTTCTCCTTGCTGCTGCTCCTGTGCCAGAAGTGGGACAGCTGGAGCACTCCAGGGCTCCCAGCACAGCTGGAGAGGTCAACTTGCTGTCCTAGAGCAAGGAAAGGCTGGAGAGTCTGTGGCTGTGGGTGGGAGAGGATGTGGGGGGGCTTTGGGGATGCTGTTGTTGCTGGGAGTGTCTCCTGCCTCTTTCCCAAGAGCCTCTCTCCCTGCTGGCGACCACAGGCGTCGCCGCGTTCTGTGCGAGCTCCCGCTGACGAGTGGCATCACTCTGCATGTTCATATCTCTGTTAAAACTGCAGTTCAACATAAAGGAACACAAGTGGAATGTCTCAGGCAGAGCGTGTGGTTTCTCTGGCAGAAGGGATTTGGGATCCAGGCTGGGAGGAGAAGGAGGAGGTGCCAGGGGGGCTGCTGTGCTTGTGCTCTCTGCAGCTGCCTGTGAATACCTCTTGTGCTCCCAGCTCTGGACTGATCTCCCTCCCTCAGGAAGTGGCAGTGGGAGCTGTGTCTTGCTCAGGAGCGCTGCTGAACCCCATTCCCAGCTCAAACCCTCAGCGCTGCCCAAGGGTGGTTGCTCCAGGCTCTGCTCTGCACGGAGCAGCACATGACCGCACCAGGAAGCCACCCTTGCCCCAGGTCTCCTTCATGCCAGGCTAACAAGGAGAGTGTCAGGAAATCCTGGGCTCCATCCCAGATCCCTGCTGCTGTGGCTCTTCCCTCTGCCCCCCCCTAAACATTTCCCTGAGGGATGGGCACAAACGGCTGAAAATCCTGTTTGGGCAAAGTCCGGCCTGGCACAGCACCTGGCACGGTGGGGTTGTTTTTTGAGCAAAGCACTGTTTGCATGAAGCCTCCCAGTTCTACAGGCTCTTGGGGTTACAAAGCAGCCCCCACCCAGCAGAGCAGCGACGGTGAGGGTGAGCACGGATCCAGACTGGGGCAGCTGCCTCTGGAGTGCTCTGGTCCAGAGCTTCCCTCCTGTTTGTCTTACAAATCACCCTACACACACCTGCCTGTTTGTGCTTTGGCCCTGATAAAAGAGCAGGATCTCCTGTTTTCATAAAAAAAACCCCAGACTATGCTGGATTTGAAGGTTTTAGCCCCAGAATGAGCTCCCTGCCTGTCTGCACTGAACCCTGGTTTGTGGGACAGGGGAGCTGGGAGGGTTGAGCTGCTCTGGGGTGTGACGAGCTTCACCCCGTTCTCAGCTCTGTCAGTGCTGCTGCTGCTCCCTGCAGGTGCTGGAGCAGGAGGAGCAGGGCCAGGCCCTGCACCTGCAGCAGGATCCGCGTCCCTCTGCCAGCCCCTCCTCGGGGACAAGCACGGGCAGGCACCAGGGCAGCCATAAACCAGCAGAGTCCACGGCACCACCCCAAGCCCAACCTGTGGCTTTGTTCTTTCCCCATTTCCTCCTCAGCCCTGTATCCCACACCAGAACCCCGAGCCTGGCCTGGCAGCTCCTGGATCTGGGAGCATGGTGGGAGCAGCAGTCCGTGCCCTTTGGAAGTGCAGAGCTCCCTCAGTGTTCCCAGAATCCCGGGGCTCTTCTGTCCTCGGCCACTGCAGGGTCAGGCTGGTGTGAGCCACAGCAGCGTTTGGGGTAATAGCAGGGAAATCCCAGAGTTGCTGGTTCTGGTGGCAGCTGAGAGAAGACAGAGGAAAGGCAGCGTCAGGAACCCCCAGGGAAGCCGGCAGAGAGTTTTTGGGAGGAAGGAGTGTCCCTCCTTTCAGGGAGACCAAGGAAAAGGCAAACAGCGCTGGGAGAACGGGGTCCTGCTGCTCCAGCCCCGCGGAGGAGGTGAATGCCCGGGGCCGTGTTTGTGAACCGTGGCTGATCCCAGAGCTGCCCCTGGACTTCACCCCCTCGGCCAGCGGAACAGAAGGTGTTCCACCGACGGCCTTGTCCTCCGCAAACACCCCCTGCCACCGCTTTCCCCGGGCCAAGGTGAATTGGGAGCACGCTTTTGCTTCCTAAGGCAGCTTCCCCTGGGATAAACCCTGCGGCCTCCGAGGCTGGAGGAGTGCAAAGCCCCACCTCACTCCGAGTCCCTGGGGACCACGGCAGGGAAGTGCTGAGCACCACCGGCAACGCTGGGATCCAAACCTTGTGGTGAAGCCCGAGCCCCAGCAGACGGGAAGGGCGGCGCTGGAGAGTGACAGGACACGCAGGTCCTTCTGTGTGCCCGTACCTGTGTCACTGTCACCTGGAGAAGCCGTTCTGCTGCTGCCACCAGCCGGAGGGCAGCGCCCGGAGCTCCTCACCTGCCCAGGGCCCCATCCCACCTCCTGTGAGAGCAAGGCCTTGCAGGCACAGCAGGCTCTGCAGAGAGCTTTCCATAGGGTAAAGTTTTCCCCAGCCGTTTGGGGTTTTTTTCTTTAACAGCAGCTCCTGGCTTAGCTTTTATTAATGAATATTGCAGCTCAGAGCGTTTGGGAAATATCCCAGACTGCAGGACTGCTTTGGGAAGAGCAATGGAACAGCAAAACCCCAAGGAGGGAAACAGGAACAGCGAGTATTGGATGTTACTGCGTAGTTTTAGGAGGAGCCTCAGCTGCTCTGTTACTGCAAGGGCCAGGCTGTGAGGAATCAGGGTCCATCCATCTGATCCTAATGCCTAAACCACACTGAAATAAATAATTCAGCAGCTCAGCAAACAACATCCTGCAGACAAAAACCCCATGGATTCATCCCGTGTGTGGATGTGAGCAAGGAAACCCACGGCTCATGCAGCAAACTCCAAAGGGAAGCTGCTGAACACAACAGGGCTGACAGGCCCCACCCAGCTGTTCTGAGGGCTCCAGACACAAAAACATCTCCAGAGACCCTTCCCAGCCAAGAGAAGGCAGCATTTACCTGTTCATGGCTCTGAAATCTTCCCAGGAAACACACCCTGGTCCTGTGCACCAGAGGGAAACCCCCCCACAGCCCCTGCCCCAGGAGGGTGAGGGAAGGTCAGGAATGGAGCCCAGCAGGTTATCCTGGGATTTGCACTGAAATTGGAAAGTGCAGAACTGGTCCTTCAAGTCACAGGGTCAGACCAACCTCCGTCCCTGAGCTGATCCTGCCCCGCCATCGGGGCTGCTCTGGAGCAAATCCCACATTTCCTACATGAGCTGGTGACATCACCGGGACAACACGGAAATTCTCCCCCCTGGCTCAGGTTTTCCAGAGCTCAGTTCCAGCATCACCGCTCAGGGAAAGTCCAGGTTTCCCTGCACGTCAACAAGCACTTCCCCAGAGGCTCCTTCATTTGCATCCAGATGCCAGCCTGGCATTCAGGATCCCCCTGGAGCTACCAAATGGATGAAAATATCTTTGTCCATCTGGGAAAGAGGGAATCAGCCACCCTCTGTGCAACCCCCACCCCAGGATCCCCAAACTGATGAAAACAGGAATGTAAAAGTCACAGCACAGGTAAAGAGCACAACTTTTACTTTATAAAAAAGACCAAACCAGAACTTTTAAGGTCAATGAGTGCAAAAGAATCCCATAAGACACCACAGTTACTCAGGCACCATCGAGTTGACAGTCTTCCTCTTAGTGAGTTTTTGGGGGGCTTGGGGTTTTTTTTTTTTGCTAGTTTAATCCATACACGCTCATTCTTCATACCCAGACTAGACACTAAAAATGTGTATTTGCTCAGTACCAGCGACTGCAGCTCGTTGCAAGCCCAGCTCACCCCTCGTCTCCAGAGCACAGCCCACAGAGCTGTGTCAGTGTGACCCGTGTGACACCTCAGTGCACAGCTTTGGGGACACTTGTCCAAACAACAACGCACAAACCCCGTGAGAAGCAGGAGCCAAGCGGGTCCCTCAGGACGGGCAGCGTTCGGAAGGAGGTGACCTCACACAGCTCCCCTGGGAGTCCCAGCCTGGCCTTGCTTCAAGTTGTTTCCGTGTATAAACTCGATTTCTCATAAACCAACAGCTTTAAACACAAAGCAGGGAGGGGAAGCCAAAGCCCAGGCTCAGTCTCTTCCCTTTATCTTCGAAATATCTCTGTCAGTGTCTCCAGGTGTGGTCTCAGTTATGCCCCTGATTTCCGGAAGCACGCTCTGAAAAAAGCCAGTGGTTTACAAAAACAGGCTCCAACAGGGACCAAAACTGTCCATTTCAAAGGGTTTTGTCCTTTTAAAGAAGCCTGAAAGTTCATGAGAGGAATTAAACACTTCCTCCCTGCCCAAACCTCTGAAGAGCAATCACAGGCTATAAAATACAGGCACATTTCAGTTCAATTAAGGCACAAAACCATGGTCCACACCGAAGCCCGGGGCCTGTTTGGATTTCCCTCTCCCCAAAATCCAGTGGCTGTGTTTATCCTACGGCTGGTAAATTCAGTGAAGCATTTCCTATTAATGTCCAAGGGCACCCAAATCTCCAAACAAGTCCCATGGCTTGACGTGTTTACTTTGTGATAAACAACCAAGTGGCACACCACAGATCCAGCTTCCTCCTGCTGCAGCCCTCAAGGTCACCTGGCACTGTGCCCTCGGGACAGCAGTGCCCCATCTCCTGGTCCCCACTGCCTGCTGGAGAGGAGCAAAGGGAAGGACAAGGTGCTGAGTGCCCACAGGGAAAGGAAAGGACCAGCAGAGCCTCACAAACCCTCTGCAGACACTCGCAGGAGCCTTTCCTTTCAAAGCAAACCACTTTTAGGGGATTTTCTAGCAGAACGGGCAAACAGCCCAGTTCTGAACCACAAGTTAGGGATGAATCAAGTATTCCCCTCACCTGCCACAGTCCTGGTTCCAGGCTCTCCCAGGGGAAACGTGGAGGGCTTGGCAGAGGAGCGAGGAAGAGCTGCTGGCAGGCAAGTCCCAGTGTGTGCTCCTGGGAATGCCTCACCCCCAGGGTTCACTTCAGGCTGGCAGAGCTGATCCCCATGGTCTGCTCATGGAGGGGGCAGCTGAGCAGCCACCCCACCCCCAGCACTGGCATTGCCTCAGGAGACCAGCCAAGAGGCCAAAAATTAAATGAACTCCATAAACCTGAACCTTCTCCTCACGAGGCAGCAGGAGATGACACCAAGGGTCAGCAGGGAAAGGCAGATCTGGCTACTCAAAACACCATGGGTAGAAGACTTTGGGTTTGTGGGACCAAGACAGGCACTTTAAATAGAGATCTGGGTCCCTAGAGAGCAGGATCTGAGCCTGCAGCTCAACATCAGCACCAGCACAGACACCCTGCAGTTATTCCCTATCCAAGTTCACTCAGGCAACGCCAGGAAGCAGGAACTGTACAACAGATCCTCAAAGCAGGGAAAGAGCCACTGAGGCTGCTGGAGCTAAATGTGATTTACAGAAATCACAGAGGCACAAGTTATCTGCTACTTCCTTGTCCATCTTCTCCTCCCTGGGCACACATTCCTCCTCCCAAGTGCATTAGCTCTGCAGTTTGCTTCCTTGATTGTCCAAAAAACCAAAAATATCCAGTGAAATTCAGACAGCAGAAAGAATCTGGCCTCAATAAGGATCAGGGTAGACTGGGGGAAAAAAACCGAACGTGGCACAGCACACTCCACATGGAAAGAGGAGGACTGTGACTGCAGCAAAGCCCTGGAATGCCTCCCTGCTGCTCAGGTCCTTTAGCAATACACCTGCAGCAGAGGTGCCCCAGACGAGTCAGTCTCTGTGTCCTGGAAAGAGGAATCTCTGCTGGTTGGAGAGCCTTGGGGAGGAAAGAGAAGAGATGGAGCCATTAGCCCAGGTGGAGCACAGCAGCCTGGCCGTGGGGAAGGAGCTGCACAAAAGGCTTTGTGTACCATGAGGGAGGAGAAAGCCACACAAAGCCATGGCAGGGAGCAGCCCTGCCTGCACTGCAGCCATCTCCCAGGACAGAGCTGTTGTGCAGGAGGAAACTTGTCTTTTAGCCCTGGGCTGCTCTTTGGGAGGATCAGAGCTCGGGGACAGCAGTCACTCCTGCCTGCTTCCCTTTTGCACAGTTCCTTTTGTTCCCAGTCTCACCCAGCTGTGACCTCCGGCAGTCACACCCCAAATACAGCCCCAAACTTTGCCGAGGCACTGAGAGACTGAGAGCTCTCAGGCCGGGTCCTGTGCAAGGACAGGGATCGTGCCATTCTTGGATTTCACCCCTCTTCAGAAAGATCCACCAACCCGGGGAGCGTCCGAGCTCCATCACTCCCAAAGCCCGGGAGATGAGGGGAACCTGAGGAGCAGGGCCAGCTCAGCCTTTGTGGAGGGTGAGAACATGGAGCAGGGGAGGTTCAGGGCACCCCTGCAGCCCTGGGCAGGGGCCTTACCTGCGCTGCTGTGCCGCCTCATGTTCCTGGCCATCACATCCGCCGGCGTCTCCTCCGAAATCTGCACGGCCAGCTCTGGAATGAAAACCAAGAGGGCCTGAGACAGTAAAGGATGATGTAAAGGATGACAGCATTGAGGATCCCTGTCAGGGAGCACCCTCAGGGAACAGGAAAGGCAGAGTCAGATTCTTCCCATTGTTTCCACCACTGTCCAGGTAATCTGAGGTGTGTGTCCTTAAATCCCAGGAGCAGCCTCTCTGCTAATCTGGGAAGCACAACACCCACACAGTTTCCTCTGGTACTTCTGGATATCTCCTTGCCCCCCACACTCAGCTTTTCAAGGTTTTTCTACAGCAAGCTCTGTTATAACCTGCCCTGGAGCTCAGACACTTGAGGCTGCTCCCACAAGGAGGAAGTAGCAGGAGGCATTTGGGTTGTGGAACAGCCCTTCCCTCCTCTTTGCAGGGACATTCACTGTGTGGAGGAGGTCTGGGCTCTGAGGACACACTGTCACTGCAGTCTAAGCGTGGCATTAGTGAGGCAGCACATGGGAGAGAGCCAGCTGTGTAACTGGACATCCTCTGGCACAAGCAGCTCGTCTGGTCCTACCAGTTCAGTTTGACTCATGGTTTTTCTGCCTCCCTTAGATGAGCACAGGCAGAATCAGCAGCAGCAGCAGCACAAACCCATCTATTGCTCAGCACAAACCTCACGGGCAGGGAAGACAGGCTCAAGAAAGCCACAGCACAGGGAGGGTGAGAAGCAGAGCTCTCCATAAGGACCTCCACTCACACACCCCAGGAGAACAAGCCCATCCTGGGGACAGAGCAGCTTCCAGCCCTGCTCCAGTGCCACATCTCCGTGGCTTTGGTAACACAGCCCTCTCGCAGCACAGCAGGGACACCCAGGGACCCCCACGTACCGTCCTGGCTGATGACCATGGACTCCAGCATCGTCTCATTCCCGCTGTCTGGCACGTTGCCCCGGCTGGACTTCTCCTCGTGGCTCTGGCTGGCCGGGATGGAAATGTGGGGCCGGACCCTGCTTTTCCGGGTGCTGATGCGGATGATGCCTCGGACCAGCCTGCACTCGGCGTCCTGCTCATCCAGGTTGTAGTCCTGAGTTATGCTGTTGATGAGGTCCGAGATCTTGTTGGTCTTCTCCAGGAAGACGGTGTCCGAGGTGCACTTGGCCAGCTCGTCGATCTGGTGGACGCTGAACAGCTCCGTGAGCTTCTTGAAGATCAGGACGTCGATCTGCCTGCTGGACATGGAGCCGTTCAGCTCACTGATGTCCACGTCGGACTCGTGGAAGGAATAATACTCCTCCGAGCTCCGGTGGCTGCTGGGGAGCGGGGGCTTTTCTATGCTGTTCCTGAAGGGCTTCTCCAGCAGCTCCTTGCAGCACGAATCCGATTCCAGGTGGTGGTTGGGGTTCCTGTTTGGATAGACAGGGATGCCCTTCAGCTTCACATCTGGGTAACTGAAACTGCTGCCCATGCTGAACTTTTTGATCTGGTTCCCGTTCTTCTCAGCAGGAGAGGTGTTGGTGGGGCTGTTTGGCAGCCGCCCGTTGTAGTCTCCGTTCTTCCCATCATCCGTGGAGGTCTCAGCAGGCCCTGGATAGGGAACGCAGACACTGCAGTCCTGGAAGCAGCCCCCACACGTCACTATGCAACAGAAAACGGCCTTGTACGTGTTCCAGGCCTGAGACAGGGAGGAGCAGCAAAAGCTCTGGTTCGGGGGAGCCTCTGCTGTCCCAGAGATGAAGGTGATGGTCTCTGCCTCTCGGCCGTTGGAGTCTTTGAGCTCGGCCTTGCGCCCCTTCCTGTCCCGCATCTGCTGGGCTCTGCTGCGGCTCGCTTTGAGCTCGGGCGTGGAGCCGCTGAACACCTCCAGGCTGACATCCGTGTTCCTGGCCGCCCGTGTCCGCAGGGGCACGGCCTCCTGGCAGGGCTGCTCCCGCTGCCGGGGGCTGCCCAGCTCGTGGGGCAGTCGGCTCCTCCGGCCCAGCATGGCTCGGCACTCGGGCACCTGCAGGACACAGAGGGCTCAAATCAGAGCAATCAACTCAGCACCAGTCCCACCTCAGCGAGCTGTCCATGAGCACTGAGCGATCTGACAGCCAGAGATTCCCAAATTCAACATTTCAATGATTTACGGGAATATTTCCAATCAGGACTCACGCTGCTCTCACTCGGGGCACAGAGAGGGGATCCAGCCCACGCTCCGGGGTTCTCCCACTGCCCGAGCTTTGCTGCTGCCTTTGGGCAGATGCAGAAATCAGAAGAGAGATGCTTTAAAAGGACTGTTTTCAGACATCAAAATCCCCATAACCTTCAGAAGAGTTTCCTCCACGCAGCTGGAAGAGGAGTCAGCTCCAGAGCAATAAAGGAGGAGCACAGCCGGAGGTGGAGCCACTGACAGGCTCCAAAGGGAAAGTATCCTTTTTTAAACAACTTCCCTTTGTCTTACATTCCTTAGGATTAGGCTGGGCCCTGACAGCGCTTATCCATTTCAAAACACATCGTGCCCAGGAGGAGATGACAAGCAATCCATCATTATGCAAGCTGCCAATTCCAACTCCACGTTATTTGCTGCTATTTCAATTTAGAGGATTTAGCAATGACAGCATTACCAACACTAATGATTTTTGCCAGTCATGCTAAGGTCGGGGGATGTCAAAGACTTCCCTATGAAAACCCCATGTCTTCATCTGGATTAAGGAAAAGATCTTGTCAACAAGCCGGTCTCAAATCACCCCTCATGGGAACAAAACCTTTACAAACCCTGCTACAGAAATCCCGCAGCAGACCGTGCTCAGCTGTGCCAGCACGGCTCCTCCAGGCCTGCACGCAGGAGTGAACTGCTCTTACAGTGTGCACTGTCCTGTTCCATCCCCACAGAGCCAACAATCACACTTTGGCACCTTCATTCTCCCTATTTTTAATCTTTTTATTATTAAAGCCCAGCACGGGGCGATGCGAGGAAAGTCAGGTCGGAGCTGTCACTCTCCTCTTCCACTGCTCTGCCTTTATCCCAGCCTGTGGTGGGTCCCGAAATTCTCCATGGTTTCCAGGCTCCCTGGCTAACACTGCTTTCACCTCCAAGAGATCCTTTTAAATACTAATTAGGGTAATTAATAAGCAGTGAGAGCCCAGCCATAGCTTAAGTGTTTTAGGACTGTCCTTGTTGCTTTACTGTAGACTTTCTATAGGGCACCTCAAGCATGAATAAATAAATCTGTCTGACCTTGTTAGAGCATTGCCTCTTTCTCCCTGTTTTTCAAACCAATAGTCACGTTTTCCCCACACAGAAACAGGCCCAGACTGAAAGCCAGGCAGTTACAGCACACCACTGCTTTCCAGGAATGTTTTGGCTCTGTTACCTTATAAAAATTCATCCCAGGAGCTCCCTTTGCACATTCCTGGGCAATATGCAAAATAAAAAGCCCCAGATGCTCCAGTTTCAGTGCTGAGCAGGCAGAGCTCCCTCACCTCAGCATCACTACAGAGTTTTGATTGCTTTCACTTCAGAGCAAGTTGGGTTTTTTTCCCCTCAACTTCATAATTTTTGTAATGCAGTTCAAAATTTAAAAACAGACTGAAAAAACACGAAATGAAATGAAAACATTTGAGCTGAACTGGCAACTGCTTTTTCTGGCATGTTTCTCTTCATCCCAAGGCCTCACTGAGAGACCCAACATCTGCATTGCACAGCAGCACTCCTTTATATAACAACAGACAATATCCTGAAATTTCAGAGCACCTTGGACAGAGAGAGGAGCATTATCCCAGCTCTAAGGAAAGGACCTGCAGGCACAGGTGTCAGAGGCACCTCTGGGCTCACCCATTCCCATCACAGCTCACGTTTCTGGGACCTCTGGACCACATGGGAAAGTTCCTCAGGAGCATGGACAGGACACAGCTCCTCAGTCCAGCAGCTTTCCCAGTGCAGGAACGGACTGGACCAGAACCCTCAGCTGTAAATTAATGCTCGGACCAAAATCCACATCCAAGCGTTACTCACACGATGGTTGGGAGCTTCCTCTGCTCTCACGCAGGCGCCGTGAGTGACTGGAGAAGACCCCTCTGGAGAGCCTCAGCATCTGCTCCAGAGGAGCCAGGAAGGATCCACAAAGGGTTTGCAGGACTCAGAGTTAGCCAGGGTCTAAGATCTTCATTGTTCAGAGGGCGGGATTTCCTTGGGAAGTTTTAAAAAAGCCCAGTTAAGTTGTGAATCTCCTGAACAGTCACATCCGTTTGCCTATAACCACTCTGCTGTGTTGGCAGCTCGGGAATGTCTCCTAAACTCAGGAGACAGGATTTACACACTCATACAGCTTCTCTGTGGAAGCACCCACAGCTGTGAAGTGTCCTAAGGAGCCTTGCCAGGAGCTGGATAAGCTCCTGTTCCCCACTACTCTGCTGGCAGCGGGCAGGGATGGGGATCCTGACCCAGAGTAAATGTGGATCCAGCATCTTCCCTCTCTCTCAGCTCTCTGGGATATAAACAACCTGGCCAAGGAACTGCCTCTCGCCAAATGTCTCCCTCTGCCCCTGGCCCAAAACACCCACCCCGTTCCAGCTGACAACCAGGGCTCCACCATGGGGCAGGTAAACAAAGTTCGACCCTTTTCCCTCCCAAATGAAAGGGAAGGAAAAGGGGAGACCCACCTGGGCACCAAACAGAGCCTCTTCTGCCTACCTTGGGCCCACCACGTCCTCCAGAGGGGGGATTTTTGGGGAGAGGAGAAGCTAACAGCAGGGAATAGACCCTTCCCATCCCAGCCCGGCCTGTCTTGTCCTGCACAGCCTCCCACCGCGCTCCCCACTTCCTTTTCCAGCCCTGGAAATCAGAGCCGACCCCCGCAGCGACCAAGAAGACCCAAAGCCCCCGGGAAAGCTCCGACCGCCACCAGCCTTCCCCAGGGCCAGGGCGGGGAAGGTCCCGGAGCAGCGGGAAGGGACAGTGCGGGGGACAGCGAGGCCAGCCGGTGGCGGGGGCGGTGAGGGCTGTCCCCAGCCAAGGGGTCGGGGCACACGGGGGTCCCTGTCCCGGGGAGGGAGAAGGCGCCGTGGCGGGGGACGGAGCGGGGCAGCCCGGGGAGATCCCGGTGTGGGGGTGACGGCCGTCCCCTCCCTCCCTCCCTGCCGNGGGCACGAACCCGGGACCCCCGGGGACCCCCGGCCCGGGCAGAGCGGCCGCGCCTTTCCCCGAGGGGCTCTGTCCCAAACCAGCCCTCGTTCCCAGGGCCCTGGTCCCAAGGATCCCTGTCGGTGAGGATCGCCTCCCCCGAGGACCCCTGTGCCCACCCTGAATGTTTCCATCCCAAGGGTCTCACTCCCCCAGGATCCCAGTCCCGAAGTGTCCCTATCCCAAAGAGCTGGTGATTCTCTCCTGGGGGGCCGGATCCTTCCCCGGAGGTCTGGAGGAAAGAGACCCACTGGGAAGGCGGCAGCAGGGAAGGAGCCTGGAGGAATGGCAGCTGTGCACTGAGTCTGCTGCCGCTTTCCAAGCGGAAAGAGGAGAGAGAAATCAATTTAAAGGATGGTGCCAGTGCCAAGAAGCTCATTCCTTCTCCAAAGGGCACAAAGATTGTTTTTATTTATCCAGGCCTCTGGCACTGAAGTCCAGCTGGTGCCGTTTCCCCAGTTCGTGGATAACTCACAGCACTGTTTGGAAATGCGTCGTCTCCTCTGCCGGGTGCCTTGAGCACAGATCCCGGCCACAAAACCTCTCCTGGCACTGTCCCGTGGAGCCGGGCACTCCCAGGGCGAGCTGAGCAGCACAGTGTGCCCCACTGAAGCCAGCACTGCTCAGCTCCTGAACTCTTCCCATGCCCCATCACCTCCCGGCTGAGCTGGCAGCGTGTCCCACACTGCTGCTGGCATCGCCGCGTCCAGGGCGGCGGGACGGGGAGCTGGGTCAGCCCAGGAGTCCTGGGGCTTAAACCTGATACCCCGATGCAGGATTCCTTCCCTAAAACTGTGCCAGGATGAAAGAGCAGCGCCCGAGTCCCTCCTGCCCTGGTAACTGGGACACCCGGGGAAGAACTTGGGGAGAGGCTGGGAGAGATGGCACCGACATTAATTATTTGCTGCCTGTAATAAGGCTTCGCTTTTCTGGAGCACATCCCAGCGCGGGGCTTTACAGAGGCTGGAGATGAGGCCGCTGCACATCCCTCGGCTGTGTCCTCCTGCATCCCTAATGCCCGCATCCCGCGGGAATCCCGGGGGCTGGGCCGGCCGCAGGATGTGCTGTCCCGGTGGTTGGTGCCTCGGCAGAGGGGCACTGCCAGGGAAGGGAGAACAGAGGGAGAACAAAGCTCTCACCGGGATTTTGCAGCACCGAGGTTTATTCTGAGCGCTGCTAATTGCAGCCTCCTCTGCTAAGTCATTAATAGCTCGTCAGCCCGAGCAGAAATCCTGCAGTGCCGGAGGGTTTTGGGGACTCAGGCTGCGACTTACCTCAGGGCAGGGGCATTTCTTGTCTTCTTCTACTATTTGCGTTTCCCAGCTGCTGTGTGCTCACTGCTGGGATGTGCTGGGACAGCTCGGGGACACGGCTGCTCTGGGGGGCTCACCCTCAGCCTCAGTGCCCAGTGTCCCCGGCTCACCTTCTTATTTCTTAAACTCATGTCCAGGCACAGCTGCTCCCCCTTTCCATGTCCTTTTCTCACCCTGGAGCAGGGACTGGAGCTGGGAAGGCGTCAAGCAGCGCAGACATGGGGGGCGATCCAAAAAAGCGATTATTTTCTGGGCAGGTAAAGACGGAGCAGGCGCCTCCTGAGGTCCCTCCAACCTCTGCGACTCCCGGGTTTCATTTTGGGGGAACGGGGGAAGCTCAGGGCAGGACACGCCCCGGCCCTTTCCCCTTTTGGGGGTACCCTTGGCCGTCCGGGTTCCACCGAATCAGAGCAAAAAATGAGAGAGGAGGATGCTCTGCTTAATGCCTGCCCGTCCCCACAGGTTTTTTGGGCTGGGGGCAGAGGAAGTATGAAAAGAGCTTTAACCCCACGACGGAGCAGCTCCCCTCAACTTCCACCCCCCATTTTAGAGCAGCGTTTGTATCAGACGAAGATCGCTCAACCTGGACTTCAGCTTCCCCACGGGCTGGAGAGCAGCCTGAGGAGCCTCAGGGAGTGGTGTAGCCGCGTTCCCGACCCCGGGCGGGGGGATGTGGTGGCCGCCGGGGGACGGGACGAGCCGGCAGCGGGGGCCGGAGCAGTGACGCAGCAGCCGCTGACGCTGCTCCGGTGCCTGGCAGACGTGTGGCAGCCTGGCAGGAGCAGGACTGTGATGCAAAGCACAAGAGATGGGGTTTTTTTTTCCTCCTAAGGTAAGGAAAGCAAAAATGTCACCAGCCCCGTGGGCGGCATCCACTGAAGGCCTGGATGTGGCTCTGCCTGAAACAGATTTAGGCTGGGGTTTTGTTTTCGGCTTAGGCTTTTATTCCAGTCTGGGGGTGGGATGAAACCTTGGCACCTGGTTTCTGTCATCTCTTTTATCCTCTCTGCTGCTCCGATGTGAGACCCACGCACCTACACGAAGGTGCAGCTGCTGAGGATGACATTCCAACAGGAGGAACCCCAAAAAACAGGCTCTGGGGGGAGCAAGGTGGCAGCGGCCCCTCCCGCTGCAGATCCTCCCCTGCCAGCCCCCTCCCCGCGTTATTAGCACCGTGCAAATGACAATGACCTTGGCAGCGGCGTTGCTGTGACAGCCACGCAGCCAAGGACGCCCCAGCGCCCGGGACACCCCGGCCACAGCCCCTCCCAGTGCAGCCTTCCCTGGTGACCCCTCAGAGACCTTCCCAGGGTTTCCCTTCCGATCCCACCCGTCCCCAGCCCCGCATTTCCCACCGACTCCTCCAAGGGAGGGCAGTTTTCCAGCACCACTAACGGGAGGTGCCGTACCGAGCTGTACCGAGCCCGGTGCCGGGTGCCCGGTGCTGGTACCGAGCGCGGACCCGTGACGGTGCCATACCCAGCCATACCGAGCCCGAGCAGCCCCCCAGGGCTGTCCCGTACCGAGCCCGGGGTCCCATCAATGTCGGCCCCGGTGCCGTACCGAGCCCGGTGCAGGATCGAGCCCGCAGCGGTGCCGTACCGGGCCGTGCCCGGCGCCGGTGCCGCACCGAGCCCGGTGCAATGCCGGCCCATACCGAGCCCCGGGCCGTGCCGTCCCGGTCCGGGGTCGCGTGTCCCCCACCCCCTTGCCCCGTGCCGGTGCGGAGCCCGTGCCGGAGCCGCCCCCGTCGGGGCCGAGCCGCCGCCGCCAGCACCGCCCCCGGGCTAT
>VXAD01010366.1:57531-75953 GCA_013399195.1 Dicrurus megarhynchus
GATGGGATGGGACCTGGTGGGTTTGGGAGTCCTGGGGTGGGGGGCACCTTGGTGGGTGTGAGGGGCCTGGGGGACCCTGCAGGATCTGGGGAACCACCTGGTGTGGGGTAACCCAACGGGGTCTGGGGTCCTTTAGAGGAGTCTGGTGGGTTGGGAACTGGAGGGTTTGAGGGTTACAGTTGAATTCTGCAGAGCGTGAAGGGTCCAGGGGACCCTATGGGATGGGGGGACCCAGCAGGGTCTGGGAAATCCGATGGGCTGGAACCCAATAGATTTGGGGTCCCAGAGGGATCCTGCAGGGTGGGGGATGTCTGGGGCACCTGGCGGGGTCTGGGGACCTTGAGGGTGGTCTGAGGGGTCCAGTGGGATGGGACCCAGTGGGTTGCAAGGGCTTAAGCATCCTTGAGGGTGCCAGGGAGATCCTGCAGGGTCTCAGGGACTCTATGGGGTGGGGATACCCAGCAGGGTCTGGGGACTCCAGCAGTGGCCTGAGGGGTCTGATGGGGGGAGACTCTGGGGTATTTGGGGTTCCATAGGGGACCTTGTGGTATTAGGGCACTCCAGGGGACCCAGCAGGGTCTGGGGACCTTGGGGTGCCCTGGTGGGGGGAGCATCCCTGAGGGTTGTGGTGCTTGAAGGATCCTGCAGGGTCAGGGTCTGGGGTGTGCAGTGAGCTGGCAGACTGGGGGGGACACAACGAGGTTGGGGGACCCAGCAGGTTCTGGGAACCTCCGTGGGGTTGGGAGACCCTTCAGAGTCTGGGATCCCTGGAGGATCTTGCCAGGTTTGGGGGTGTTTATAGAGGAATCCGCTGCCGGCACCCCCAGCCCGGTCTGGGGTCAGCTCCCTCCTGAAGGCAGCAGGTTCAGGGCAGCCGCTCTGGGGCAGGGCCCCTTCCCCGTCTGAGCCCCTCGGCCCCCGGGGGGGGACCCGGCCCTTGGGCCAGCGGGGTGGGGCTGTGGCGCACGGGGCAGCCCTGCCGTGCCCCCTGCAAACCCCAGCGGGGAATCGAGCGGGCTCGGGGCCACCGCACCTCCACCGTCCCTGGCCGGCGCGGGGACACAGCGGGAAGGGGCCGGGACTCGTGATCCGCCGGCTCTGCTCTCCTCCCGCCGAGCCAGAGCTTCGGGACTGCTCTGATGACTGACCGAGCGGGGACACTTGAAGGCTCCCGGCGCTTCCAGCAAGCGTCCTTGGGGACACCCAATGTCACCGGGTGGCAGAGCCGGTCGCTGCGGGCTGGCAGGAAGGCACGAGGAGGCGGAGACGGGCTCGGGATGAAGGATCCCTGTCCGGGATGAAGGTTCTCTCTCCGGACTGAAAGCCTGTGCAGGGCCCTGGCACCGCTGTCCCCACCGCTGTCCCGCAGCCCTGAGCCGGCCTCAGGACGGATGGCTCGGACCTGATGGAATCAGCCCGTCCCCGCCGGGAATCGCAGAGGTTCGGCTGGCGAAGGCCCCGTGAGCCCGCTCCTTCTCCGGACACCGCCGCCGTGCCCGGGGTGACCGTCCCTCACCGGAGCCACCAGCTCTCGCTTCGCCGTGCCAAGCTTCCGCAGTGGCTTTCCCCAGAAGCTGCATGAACCCCCCTGGAAAACCATAAGTCCCCCCGTTATTTATTTTAATTTAAAAAAACCACAAAACACCGGGTTTGGGCTGGGGTGGGGGGGATTTCACTGACGTCTGAATGTGCCGCGCCTCCGCTGGTGTGACAGCAGGTCTGTTGTGTAACCCTGGCTGCGCTGCCCGCGCCGTGCTGCCCGCGCTCTGGAATAAACTTTGGTATATATTTTATTCATTACATGCAGTGTCCTGAGGTGCCGGTTGAAATATAACCGGGAGGGCGATTAGAACGGGGATTAGCAAGTAAGCCCCGGTAATGGCATGTAATTAACAGCAGAGTGGATTTCCCTGATTATCGAGCTCTTCCCTCCTCTGAGCATGTGGGGAGATGTGGAAAAATATGTTCAGAATTCCTGCAGCAGGATGTCACTGTGGGTGTCCGGGGTCTCTGCCTGGCACCACATATGTACATATATATATATATATTTATATTTATATCTGTGTACACCTACAGACCTGGTCTGTCCTGAAATACATAAGGTGACAAACAAGGCACAACGTGCACATAAATATCTGCAGAAAATAGGTGGCAGAGAAATATTTAAGCTCCCATCCTGCCTTTACAGCCCCACACTCAGGAACTCTGCCTTTTCCCTGTTAATCCCAGTTTTCGAACGGTTCTTGTTTTTGTGCTGCCCCGTGTGGGGCTGTGGATGCTCTGACACCTCCTGGCGCTCCCCAGTTCCTGCCCTTTCACTCCCTCAGTCCCAGGGAGATTTTCCCTTGTGTAATCCCAGCTGGAAGGTGATTCCCAGAGCCGAGGGGGGAGTTTGCTGCTAAGAGCAGCTTAGGGGTCTCAGCCAGGAGAAGAGACACATTATCTCTCCTGGCTTTCAATTAATAGTATGAAATGCGCAGCTTGGGCTTAAATCCCTCGATTTTTTCCCTTTCTCTGGCGATTATTTGCAAATCAGCTTTTGACCTGATTAGAGCAGAACCGACTTAGAGGAAATGCACGGAAAGACCTTAAATTTATAATAAATCAACTCCATTAAACCAGAAAGGCCAAAATCATTAAAAATCCCTGTATGTGGTGGTTCCTCCCCACCCTTCAGTCTCAGTAAGGATACAGTCTCATCCCACTTTGCATTCCTGGGGTATCTTCAGCTGGAACCTGGCATCCATTACAACTCACACACTTATTCCCATTTTCCTCTGGGGTGGGGGAGGCTGATGAGGGCAGGAGGGTCAGTGGAAGGGCAGGGGGAGCCCAAGGCTCCTCACCACCCTGCAAAGAGCTGAAAGAAGGATACCTGTCTGTCCCAGGTGCCCGGGGAATGCCACGCTCAGGATTTCAGAGGATGGGCAAAGGCAGTGGCACATCCATCTCCATCTCCCAGGGCAGTGGGATGTCCCCCTGTCCAGCTGGAGGAGCAGCAAGGGTGGTTAAGCTGCACCAGGGAGGGTGGGGAGGGCAGCTGTGGCCATGCCTGGGCCTGGATTTTGGACTGGAGGAGCAGCAGCAGCTTCCCAGGCTGGCACTGGAGTGAGGAGTGATCCCCGTTTCAGGAACAGGAATGAGAAGGAAATAAAAGCTGGATTTCCGTGACACGGTGGGAGCAGCCAGCACACCCTGCATCTCCACCCGCCACAGGGAGCTCCAGCTGCCACCGTCATCGCCAGAGGGTCCCGGGCCTGCCTGGGGCACAGATCAGGGGAGAGCAAACCCGGAGCAGCTCCAGCACAAGGGCAGGGCAGGAGCCAGAGCCCTCGGCGGCTCCGGGAGAACCCCCAGGCTCGGGAGCACAGGGCTTTACGTAACCCTGCTGCCTTCCTGCCCTCCTGCCAGGCTCCGTTACATAAACACTGACACTTGTTGGGTTCATGGGATTATTCTGTTACAGACTTTCTGGGAAAAATAAAATTAATGTGGCATGTTAATACCTAAGCCTGGCTTCTCCCCTTTCCCCTGCTAATTCCTCCAGGCTGGGCCTGATGAAGTGAGTTGGTGTGAGGGGGAGGTGGCAGGGGCACAGCCACCCACGGGCCACAGAAACTGCCCAGGGCTGAAATGACTCCGAGAGGTTGACGTGAGAGGGAGGGGGAAGGCAGGGAATGTGGGAGGGTGATGGAGAGGGGACAGGGAGAGCAGAGGGGTGATGGAGAAGGGACAGAGACCCTGTGGGAGTGATGGAGGGGAGGACAGGGACAGTGGCAGTGGGATGGAGTGGAACAGGGAGGTGATGGAAGAGAGACAGGGGTGGTACAAGAGGGATGGAGAGGGGACAGGGACAGTGGGGAGGGTGATGGAAGAGGAACAGGGTTGGTGCAAAAGTGACAGGGCGAGGGCGATGGAGAGGGTCGGACAGGGACGGTGCCAGAGCGTTGGGCACAGGGGACAAGGACAGGGGACAAGGACAGCAACAGGAGCCGGAGGCGCCGCCCGGTGCGGTCACGAGAGGGCGCTGCCGGAGCCGCGGCCGCCGCCGGAGCAGCCCCGGGACGGCGGGGCCGGGACCCGCTCCAGCCTTTCCTCCTGCGAGAGGCGATTACAGCCCCAAACAGCCGCGGGCGGGGGGGGAATTGGCCCCCTGGCCTCTGATTTAGCCCTTCCAGCAGCTGAGTCTGGGCTCCCCACGAGCCTTCTGCGGCGGCTGGAAGTCCCCCCACAAGGATTTTGATCTCCTTCTATTCCTTGAGCAGGGCAGGCGATGCTCGGAGGGGGCTGCAGGGGCTGGGACTGTGACCCGGACCTGGGAACACACCTGGCCGTGTTTCTGGCTCCTTCTGAGCCGCGGGTATTTCCATCTTCCACTCCCTCAGCCCCCGGGATGAGCAGCCTTGTGCTTCAGATGTGCTGAGAAAAGCCTGTAAATCCCTTATTTCCAGTTGCGTCCCTCTGTGCCTGCCAGGTGGGGGATGCTGCCCAGGGCCTGGAGGTGGGCACCTTGTCCCCACCACCCCATCCCCGCCTGCCCCAGAGCTCCAGGGGTCTTGCCCTGGCTCTGGGGAGCTGCCAGGTCTCGGAAGCCTCTTCCCATGGCACCTGGGTGCTCTGTGCTTGCCTTACTGTGTTAAGCTCCTCTTGGTCCACTTCTCTCTTCCCCACCAAAGCTCTTTAAGTCACTGATCTCGTTAAACCTCGGCAATCGGGTTGTTTTGCCCTGCAAGTTAATGTGCCTAATTCCTGCCCCGCTAACTCCCGACACCCACGCCGGGATGCCCCGGCACAGCACACGGCTCCCCTGCTCTTATCCCGGCTGATTCTGGCCGTGGAAGCCCCAGGTGGAGCAGGATCCCGGGGCGATCCCTGAGGGAGGAGCAGCAGCCCGTGGATGGTGCTGTGCCCCCGTCCCGGCAGCAGGACGAGGGCAGGGCTGGGCCGGGATGCAAAGCCACGGGGTCCAAGTGAGCCCGGTGGGTCCCCCGGCTCCAGGCTGATCTGCCACCTCTCCTGGGGTCCTGCCCCGTGCCCCCCACGGCCTGGCAGAGCTGGGATGGGGCTCGGCTGCGGTGCCCGTCCTCGCTGGCACAGCTGCACCGCGGGGTCCCCTCACAGTCCCTCTGCTTTTGGGTGATGAACGGCGGAAAATGGCTTGGTCAGCCTCAGCCCCCTCCTCATACCCCTTTCCCAAGCATTTGGGTGTTCAGAACAGATTTGACCAGGCATTTGAGCCCTTTTTTAAAGGAATCCTTTAAGGGACACAGGGTAAGGAATGCTGCCAGCTGTGGGGTTGGGGATGTGGGTTCTTAAGGCCTTTCTCTTCCAGGAGGGCCGGGCTGGAGCTGGGCACAGCCAGGACTGTCCAAGCCCCGATTTCCCAGGGTTCAGGTATCCCTGCTCGTCACCTCCATCCCAGGGCTGGCTGGATCGCCCCCGAGTTTCCCATCACGGAGCAGCGTCTCTATTTTCAGCCCTGGCCGCCCTAATCCGATCACACGCCTCTGCCCGTGCCACAGCTGCTCCTTCCCAAAGCCCACAGGTGCTCCATGGTCCTCGCCTGGGCAGGATCCAGCATCTCCTCCAAGGACTGTGTCCCCAACAGAGGGGAATTATCCTCCTGCTCCTCCCCAGAGCTGATCCCAAGCACCCCAGAACCTGCACCTGCCCCTTCCCTGCAGCACCGGGGTTTCCCTACACCCACGGCAGCCAAATGTGTGGATTGGCAAATCCTGGGAAGGGCAACGCAGTGAGGAACAGTCCCCAAAATAGCTCCATGACGTGCTCAGCAAAGGGCAAGGTGCTGGTGAGTGGATTTGCCTTGCTCGCTGTCCCATCTCATGCTGGGGGAGTGGGACAGAGTCCCCCCGCAACCCTGACATCTGTAATTTATAATAAATAAATGAAATCGGATGTATAAAATGGAATAGGTAGAGATTAAGCCCAACTCCCAACCCTGCAGCAGGGATGCCCAGAGCAGGCACTCGGGGACACCCCCTCCCCTGCCTGCCGCATTCCCTGTCCCTGCTAATCCCCAGCAATCCGAGATGACGAGAGCCCTGTAACCTGATCACGGTTCATTAAGGGGTTTAACGAGATTAATTGCCAAAAGCTCCGGTTATTGCTCACAGCCCTTCCCTGGGGAGCACCCAGAGATCCCTGGGCTCCACGCACTGGGGTGCAGGCGAGGATTTCCTAAAAATTGCAGCAGCATAATCCTCAAAATTGACAGAATTGGGGTTTTGGGGGTCCACTTCCAGGGGTGGGGGTGCAGAGGCAGCTCCAGGTTTCTACAGGTCCCAGTTCCCCCGCGTGGTGCCCATCCTTCCCTGGGTGCATGTGGGTGGCACCGAGCCCTCGGCGTCCCGAGCCACAGCTCGCCCACTGCCGTCACCGTGGGAGCTGGGCAATTAAGGGACAAAAACCCCCAATCCTTCCAACCCTCTGTTGTTTGCAGGTGGGTTTTGCTCAGCCAGCAAAGTTCATTTGGAAGAGCTAAAAATGGGGGGGGTTTGGGGGGTTTGAGTGATCCCAGTGCAAGGATCACACTGAGCACTGGGAGCACAGGGAAGGGAGGGAGGAAGGGAGGAAGAAAGGAAGGAAGGAAGGAAAGGCAGTAGCCACCCACATCCCTTCTTTCTCTCCCCACTCTCCACCCATGCACCCGCAGCACCATCCCTGTGCCACGGCACGAGGGACACCAGGACCCCCGGCCTGTTTGGATGGAAACAACCCCGGGCTCCGTGCCCACCACGCCCCCCGGGACCCCCGGGCACCGCGAGTGCCACCGTCGAGTCCCAGCGATGTCCCCGGGCTGTGCCGGCCCCGGCACGGCTGACGCGCGGCCGGGCTGACGCTGGGGACTAAATCGGTCGGTGACAGGCAGGAAAGGAATCCGTGGAGCAAAGCCAAGCACAGGCTCCTCTCGGCGCTCCCCGTCTCGCCTCTTATGGAGAGGAGCAGGAGGGAAGAGGGGCCGGGAGCAGCTCCCGTTATGGAGAAGCCCTGGGGAAGCCCTGGCTCGCCCTCATCAGCCCCGGCAGGGCACGGAGGGAACAACGTGCTCGGGACGTGCCACCGTCCACGGGGACAGCCACGGGAACTGGATTCCAGCCGTCCTGCCCTCGCCAGGGTGGGTGGGGTTCCCTGAGAGACGCACCGGGCACCCCCAGGTTTTGGCAGCTGCCAGAGCCTCTATGATCCCCCCGTGCACGGGCGGAGGGGTGAATGCAATAAAGCACACGGGGGGTTAAATCCCAGCGGGATCACGGGCAGGGCCCACACCTCGGCCTTACAGCTGATGCTTCTTGGAGAGGAAGAGGAGGAGGAGGAGGAAGAGCTCACACCAGGCACTGGTGCCTTGGTGGGAGCAGCCAGGCCATTAACTTGGCCTCACCCCGGGGCTTTCCGTGCCTTAATTCCCAATTAGCGCTGACCCTCGGTGCTCCAGGCTCAGCTGCCCTCTGCCAAGGCTCGAGCAGAAGCAGCTGGGGGGGTTCGGGGGCTGTTGGGTGTCCCTGGGCATCCCGGGGGCTCCGTGCTGGTGCCTCAGCTTTGCCTTTTGCACGGGGTCCCTCCCTGTTTCCTACAGCCTTTCCAAGAAAACCCGGGTGGGTGGGGAGCCCTCGGGGGCTGGGAGGCGGCCGGAGCAGCCGGGCAGGTGTCAGTGCCCTGGGGTACCACGGACACAGGGAAAAGCCTCGGGATGTGAATCCCGGGGAAGTTAAAGGGTGGGTAGGATCCCCCAAGCACAGCGTTGTCACCGTGGGGGCGGGGGGCTGGAAGGGACATCCAGCACCCGATGTGCGACACCTCGGGGCTGCCAGTGCACAACCCTGCTCAGCTTCACACATGGGAGGATTTTGGGGTAGATTTGGGGTCTCTGGGGGCCACGGGAGCTTTGAGATCCTTTAGCACAGACAGCAGGGCAGAGCCAGGCACGGTACAGTCCCATCTCTCCCTGAACACTCCTTCCCTCGTGCCCAGAGGGATTTTCTGAGTCCATCCAAGAGTGATTCCCCTTCTGGGCTGCAAATCAAAACCCGTTTTGTGCAAACCCACAGAGCATAAAGAGGTTCACAGCCTGAGCAGCTCAGCTCAGTGACAGGTCAGGGCGCAGCTGAACCCCCACGGCCGAGAGCAGCTCCCTGGGAACCTCCCCCTGGAGCCGGGAAAGCAAATCCTCCTGCTCTTTCCCACGTGTTGTTGCGCTGGACAAATATTTGCTTTGGAAAGCGCTGCCTTGCCCGAGCCCTGCAGCCAAGGCCGGCCCTGGCACCAAGGCTGCTCGCGGGGACGGATCCTGCTCCGACCAAATCCGCGATTCGATTGCAGGAAACAACCAGCCCGGGGCTGGGTTCCGGGGGATGGTCTCCGGGGCTCTGCACCCTCCTCCGAGCAGGCGGTGCTGCCGCAGCCCGTGGGGTTTGCGGGCTCTGACGAGGGGATCCCCTCCTCGGCCGCTTCCACAGCGAGGAGGATGGGGATGGGGCAGACGGGACATCAGCACCGCATCTGCAGCACCCCGGGGCTGTGGGAGCGGCACGGGCCGCTCGGGGCTATTTGATGTCCACGCCAGGCTCGCAGCCCCCCAAAATCCTGGGAGACAGGCTGGGGATACACCTGCAGAGGGAAAAGCCCTGGGAAGCTGCTTGAAAGGCTCGGAGGGAAACTCCAGCCTTCCTGCGCTGCTTCCCAACCTCTCTCTGCTCCTGGGAAGGCGCTTTTGGCTGGCGGGGGCAGCAGAGGGGGCCGTGGGGGGAGCCGGGCCCGGGGGGGTCTCCGGGGCAGGAATTCGGGGCAGGGACCCCCCCGTGCTGCCCGCGCTCCCCAGCCCCGGCCCCCGCCCGGCCGGGAGCGGGACCAGCCCTGGGCGCCGGGACGCTGCCCTTTGTTTGGGAGAATAAAGTTAGCGCTGTTACTCAGCCTGTCGCTATTCCAGCAATTCCTGCCTCCGCTTTCGCTCGGCAGCGGGAAACATTCCTGCCCGGGGACTGCCAAGAAAAATACGCACCGGAGGGACGCGCGGGGACGGGGACTGGCAGCGCCGTGGCGGCGGGGACGGCTGCGGGACCGCGGCTTCCCGGGACGGGCATCACACCCCGGCTCTGGGAGACCGCCTCTTCTGCATCCCATAAAAACCCATTCCCATAGGGAACACCGGCATCCCATCCATCAACACGACTCGGGTCCCCTGGGTGACCAAACAGCAGCCACAGGACGCGGGGACAAGGCGTGTCCCCTCCGTGTGTCCCAGGGGTGAAGCTTTGTCCCCGAGTGCCACCGATTTCCATGGAAAGTTTTGCTGATGCCAGCGGGGCTCCCACGTGGAGCCCTGGGTTTATTTTCCCTGCTGTTTTCAGCTCTTTACCTTGTGATAGGCACAGGCAGCAGGTCCCCGAGGTGCCCGTGTCCCCAGGGACCTGCCGTGTCCTTGGGCTATCGCTCCGAGTGGAAAACGGCGGCTGCTCCGACAACCCCGCTCCGAGGGGGGAAGCAGCTGCCTGGAGGAAAAGCTGTGGCAAAATCCCCCACACCAGCAGCCTCCTCCTCCTCCTACCCCTCCTCCTGCTCCCATCCCTTCTCCGGCTGGGGAAGCCCCGATTCCAGTGTTCCCGACTCCCATCCTGGCCAGCACCCCCTGCCCACACCGGGCTGGGGCCAGAGGACACACGGAGCCTTGTGAGAGCCGGGAGTGCATCCTCCTCCAGCCTTTTTTTGGGGAAGGTCCTCTCCCCTCCGCTCCCTGTCCCCCCAGGGACATGCTGGCGTTGCATCCTCAGCCCCTCCTCTGGAAAACCCCACAGAACAGCCCCCCCCTGCCGCCTGCACAGTCCTGAAGGCCCCCGAAAATCCTTGTGAGCACCAAAATCCAGCAGCTTCGATCCGGCTGCCAGAGGAGAAGGCTGGGGCAGCACAGCCCCAGCTGGGGCTCCGCGCTACAATGCCCAGCCCGGGAACAAAGGGAGGACAGGACGGAGGCCGGGAACGTCCTTTCCCAGCCCCAGGGACATTAAACAAGCCCCAAAAGTCCATTCTCCCTTTGTCAGCCCCGCAGGTCACCCGAGGTTTGATCTACAGCCCGGTGCAGCAGATGGAAAAATTCCCGGCGCGGGTTTTGGATCAGGTCCTGGCATTTCTTTCTGCTGCTGGGACGCTCTGTGGCGTGGTGTGAGCCCCAAGCAGCTCTGCTCATCCTTCCAAAGCCCTCCGAAGGGGATCACAGGGACGAATTTTCCCCGCTCCTTTCTTCCTGAATGATGTTAAATCCTTCCTATGCCTGGGAGTCAAAGCTGGAAGGCTGAGCCACAGCCGTGCTCACCAGCTTGGAAACATCCTAAATCTAAGCCTCTGCTGCACCGTGAGCTCCCAGAATCTCAACCCTCTGAGCTCCCATCACCTGCTCTGCTTTCAACCCAGGATTTTAACCCAAATCCCCACTTTCTGCCAGAATTTCAGCCAAGATTAAGCTGTATTTCCTCTCAAGAAGAGCTGCTGAAGGCTTTGCAGCAACAGAAGACAAGGACAAGTGGGAGAAGGGGGAACGGCTTAGGTCGGATTTTAGGAAGAGATTCCTCCCTGTGAGGGTGGTGAGGCCCTGGCACAGGTTATCCACGGCAGGGGGTGGGACGAGGAGGTCTTTAAGGTCCCGTCCAACCCAACCCATTCCATGATTCTGTGGAAACAGCCCAGCCTGGGACTTACAGGGATCCATCCGGGGGGAAAACAGCCACATCGTTTTCCTCCTGCTGCCCTGGCTTTTCAAAGCAGGCAGCAAAATGCCCCCGAGGTCAGTTTAAAAGGTAAAAGCCTCACTCAGCTTTGCACAGCCGCAGGGTTGGGGCCAGCCTGAGTACAGCCCCTCCCGAGTGAAGCAGAGCACGACATTCACACTCCCTGTGGCTCGTGTGCTTTGAGCCCACCAATTCACCCGGCTCGTCACTGCTCTTCAACCCAAAGCCGTTTCCAGGTCGCTCTGTCCCCTCCCGGGCTCCGATAACCCCAAAGCCATGAACACAAACAACCCCAAAGGGCTGCTCGGCACACAGAGCCTGCCTGGGAGAAAGCACAGGTTGATGTAATCCTGAAATACCCGAGGAACAGGGCAGGCCAAGGGGGATTTATCACCTGCTCCAGCTGGGGCTGTCTGAGCCGTGGTCACTGGGAGAAGTTCCAGCAGTCCCTCTGAGCGCAAATATCCCATTCCTGCTCCGGCTTTTGGGCTGGTTTGGGGCTGTTTGGTGGTGCAGGGGGTGCTGCACTGCTGGGCTGGGGCTCGGAGGGGTGGGAAGGGGAATTTGTGGGCTCACCTCACCCCACGGTGCAGCAGGGTCACACGAACCGCGGGTGGTGTGAGGCAGGACCCGACCCCTCCGTGAGCCACGCCGGGACGTGCCAGCACAGGAGGGACACAGGAGGGACACAGGAGGGACACAGGAGGGACACACGAGGGACGTGTGGCAGCAGGGGCGTGTGGGCACTGCTGAGCCCTGGCACAGCCGGAAAAGGGGGAAGGCTGGATCAGAGCCCCGCGCTGGGGAGCTGGAGCCCAGCACTGGGCACAGGGACATCCGTGTCCTTATCTCGCTGTCCTTATCACGCCGGGGACACGTGTCCAGCGCTGTGCAGGGGACGACCACGCACTGACCGCACACGGCGCCGGTGACTCCGGCTGGAGCAGAGGGGTCGGGCAGATGGGCACCACAAAGCAGCCGGTGCCTCCTCCCCTCCTTCTCCAGCCCCTGTCCTGGAATTGAAAGGTCTTCCCTGGGTGTGACACACGGCGTGGGGGCTCCCGGGGCCGCCCTGTCCGGTTCCCCCACGCCCCTCTGCAGGCTGTCCCGCTGCAGGGTGACCCTGTCCTGCCCGGCTGTGACACCAGGCTGGTGCCGGCTGCGTCCCCTCCGGCGTGGTGAGAAGGCGATTCCCACCGGGATGATGCGAGCTCCAGGAGCAGGAGGATGAGCAGTAGGGGCGCTCTGTGGATCCGGGGGTGCTGGTGGTGCCGGCCCCGAGGCTGTGCCGAGCTCTGCTGCGCTCCACGTCCCTTCCCAA
Organism: Dicrurus megarhynchus; assembly: GCA_013399195.1. Classification (NCBI taxonomy): domain Eukaryota; kingdom Metazoa; phylum Chordata; class Aves; order Passeriformes; family Dicruridae; genus Dicrurus; species Dicrurus megarhynchus. Next base: position 69,589 of record VXAD01010366.1, read on the forward strand.
TGCCCAAAACCTTGTGCTGGCATTTAGGCTCTGCCATGTGGCCCCTCCTGACACCCCTTCACACCAGAAAGCCTCCCCCAAGCTCCAGTGGGACCCAGAACCAGGTCTCGGGGCAGACCGGGGTGCTCCCACCTCCCTCTCCATCCACGCAGGAGCCACTTCCCCTGAGCCTGACGTTTTTCCTGCCCTGGCCGTGCTGCAGCACCTCCTCACCCCGTCAATCCACTGGGATGCACTGGAGCAGAGGGATCTTGAGCTGCCCGATCTCCTTGGTTATCTCAGCGTCCTCCTCTTCCTCAGGGCGGTGACGGAGCCAGCGTAGGGACGGGGACAGGCTCGGCAGTGGCCACGCTGTGCTCCGGGGCTGCAGGGAGCAGGGGCAGCTCCGCCAAGGAGAGAACCTGGGGCACAAAACGGAGCTTCACCCACAGCAGCCAAACACAGGCAGCTCCTCCCTGAGGGGAGAGAAAAACATCCCAACACTTCTGATCCCACAGCTCCTGGTGGCCTGAGCCGGGGGCTGGGAGCAGCCCCGTGGTCACCCCAGAGCTTTTGGGGTCCCCAGCCCCACTCAGGGCCGGTGGTGCCTTTGGAGAGGTCCAGGGCATGGGGGAGCAGTGGGGAGACCCCGCCTCGAGAAGGAAGGAGGGAAGGGAAGGAGGCAGCAGCCACTGATGGGGCTAATGAGAGCAGGGATTTCCTCAATTATGGGATAATGCCGGTAATCCCGGCTTTAGGGGGTTTAGGCTGCGGGATGAGCCTTCCTCCTGCCCACGGGAGGGTGAGTGAGGAGCCGCTGAACGCTGGGGTCTCACCTGAGGGGGGCAGAACCCCCCCTCCCCTGCTGCCCAGGCTGTGGGATGAACCCAGGACAGGGTTGGATTTCTGGGCTGCAAACGCACATTTCTAGGCCTCGTTGAGCTTCTCATCCAGCAGCATCCCCGAGTGCTCCTCCCCAGGGCTGCTCTCCGTCCATTCCCCACCCAGCCTGTGCTTGTGCCAGCCCCTGGTCTCTCCTGGCTCCCTGCACACCCTGGAGGGCCTCGGGGCAGATGGGTTGAGGTCGGATGTAACTCGGCCTGCCTGGATAAAACAAATCATCAGCTAAATAACCAGGGGGCAATTATTGCCATCAGCAACGCCGACCATCTCCATTTCCCCGGGCATTAGTGGGGGTGGAGGGCGCTGGCCCCTCCCGGGGTGAGCTCAGCGCTGACGTGGGGCGGTGGTGAGGATGCTCTTACTCACGGCTCCCTGTGCCCTCCGTCACCGGCACGAGCCGGAGCAGCAGCGCCCGGCCCCAGACGAGCAGGTTGGCTTCAGAAGCTCCCTTCTTCTCTGGAAGGGCACATTCCCAAAGCTGCCTGTGCTGGGAGCAGCCCCGGCGCTGCGGGGAAGGCGACACGTGCTCCGCCATCCCTCACTCTGTTGCCGTGGGAAGGGCCGTGTCTGTCCTGCCTTCCCACCATCCACAGTCGGGGTTGTTTGGTCTCCGATCTCAGCTGAAACACCCCCGGGCAGACGAGCATCCTGTGAGGGACTGATTCCTCCTGGGCCCTGCTAGAAAACCCCTCTGCCCAGGGGGATCACGCCCTGGGTGCTCAGCCTGGCCATCGGAACGTGCCGGCACCATCCAGGGCTGTGGGGAAGGAGGGGCAGAGGAAGGGACTGGCTAAACTCGTTACACTGGTGACATTTGGGAAGGGTGGCTGGTGAGTGGCACGTTAACCATTATGTCCAGTCTTTCAGGAATGCATCCAGGATCCATCAGGGGAGCAGCAGGGTGAGTCACGCCAGGGGCACGCGGATTTAGCCGGGATTTCAGCCCAAGCCACCTGTAATTGCACACTAGTAGAGGGATGCTTACAGTAATCAGCTGTTCCAGCCACGCCGGCTACGGGGGGAAGGGAGGAGGGCTGGAGGGGTGGCCGTACCTCCAGCCCCTCCTTGGATTACAAGGCAGAAATATAGGCCACACAAACAGCCCGGGGAGCGCGGCGCCGTGGCTTCCCCTTTGAAGGCAGGGTGACACTGCTCCTGCTGAGCCCGGGCTTGATAGGGGCGAGATAAGGAGGGTAAACACACCGTGGTGGTGGAGAGGGCAAGGATCAACCACGCCGAGCAGCCGGCCCCGCCGGGGCTGCGTCCCCATCCCGTCCCCGGGCAGCGGGGAGAGGTGGGAACGGTGGCGGCGCTGGGAAAGGACTCAGCTGCTGGGAGTGAAAACGAGAGCTCTGAAAATGCGAGTTCTCACCTGCACCGAGAGAGATAACACATCTCACACCGCCCTGCGCCTCCCCGGGCGCCGCTCCAGCCTCCCGCCTGTCTCCAGAGCCACCGTCACACCCCGGCCCTCGTCCCTCCCGGGAATGTCACCATTTCCCCCTGGCATCGCTGGTGGGACGTGCAGGGGCACGAGTGGGGTGCAGGAGGGCAAGGACGCCCCGTCCTTGGCCCATCTCACGGCTCCCTTGTGCAACACCTCGGGGCTGCGGTGACAAGGCCGTGGATTCCTTTTCCTCCTTTCCTCAGGAAACGCCTCTGCGATGGCTGCCAATCATTCCCCTGAATACCTCGGGATGCCAGCAGAGGATTTCAATCAAATTTGTCAGAGCCATCGTGTTTCTACACGCTGGAATGTGTGTCCGGGCTCGGGGATCCACCCAGGTGAGGGGAGCAGCAAACCAACAGCAACTTCCACCCCAGCGGCTGCTCTGCCACGTGTGGTTCATTCCTCCAAAGGAAAGGAGCAGGGAAGAGCAGGCATCCGGCACGCTGGGATTTTGGGGGAAGCTGGAATGCTGTGGAGCAGGCAAGAGGCTCTGCACGAGCTGATCTCTTCTTGGGATGGCTCAGGAGGGAAGGGAATGCCTGAGCTGCTCATTCCAGGCTGGATCCAAGAAGTCAGAGGTGAGAGAAGGTGGTTGTCAGGGAAACCACAGAGCTGCTGGCCAAAAAAGCTGTGGCAACCTGTATTTGGAGCTGAACAGTGCAAACACTCCAGGTATAGAGGAAAAAAAAGGCTTTTTAAAGGTCCCTCTGCCTACTCACACAAAGGTTCTACACCCAGAGGGTGGCTGGGCACTGGAACAGGCTCCCCAGGGAAGTGGTCATGGCACTGAGGCTGCCAGAGGTCAGGAAGGGTCTGGACAACTCTCAGAAGCATGCTTGGGGTTGTCCTTGATGATCTGCGTGGTTCCCTTCCAAGCCAGGGCATTCCAGGATTCCAGCAGGAGCACAAACCCTGTTTGGAACAGAAAAGCCCAAACCAGATCCGGCGGCAGGGCCAGGAGAGACCATCGGGGGGGGGTCAGTGACGGAGCACGAGTCCCCACACATTTCTCACCCTCAGCCTTCCCCCGCAAGGCTCGGAGCGGGCAGGGGGGTTGTGCCAGCCCCGGGCAGCCCAGCCCCGTCCCGGCAGCACAGAACCCTCCGGGAACGGGCACATCAATGGAGCGTTTGTCCCGTGCTTGGCAGCGGGCGCTGGAGCACAAGGACCCGTGCGCTGGAGCCCCGAGCACGGCTATAAATGGCAAGAGGAGCCACACAGACAGGCTGTTCTCCCCTGCTGCAGCAGCTCCAATAGCAGCCTTCACACCCGCGCTGCCCCGGCGGCTCCCGGGGACGAGGAGGAGGAGGAGGAGAAGGGCAGCCAGGGAGAAACACTGGCACGCCGCAAGAAAAAGCTAAATAGAGAGATTAAAATAAAATTTAAATGCCATGCTGGGTCTAGCAGCCGCCTGCACAGAGCTGGTGCCACCCTCGGCACCGGGCCAGCAGATTAAGGACGGCTGGAAGCAGGAGGGTTGGAGCAAGATGCTTCTTGCATGCTGGAGTCAAGACAAATTCCTGCCGTTTCAGTGAGTTTGGAGCACGGCCAGGTGTCCTTCCAGGAGGAAAAGCTGCAGCTGTAAAAGCCGCAGCGGCAGCCCCAGGAGTGATCCTGCTGCTGCAAGGCTGAGTATTTTTGGACGCAGCTCCAGGCACGGAGCAGCCAGCAGCCCCGTGCCACCAGCTCCTCCACCAACACCAGTTCCCGAGCTGGGCACTGCCCAGAGCACTGGGCTAAGAATAGGGGCTGTATTTATAGGCAGCTGCTGCACAGGGACAGCCGCCCCGCACACGCCCGCCCCGAGAGCAGCGCTCCGCAGCCCAGGCTGGGGGAAGCACCGCAGCAGCACTGGAGCCCAAATTTCACCCACCAAATCCTCAGGAACATCCTGACTTCTCCATCACCCCCTCTGCTCAAAGAGGAAAATAATGACAGACTACAGGCTGTGGGAAAATATATAGGGTTTTTTTTATTCGACAATTAACAAAAGAGGGATCGGAACCTCGGCTGTAAACATTGATAGCTCCTTTCTGATCACAACGAGTACTTTCCACCAACATCCTTTTGTATGGTCTGATCCGCTCCAACAATGCCGAGCCGACTCTGTCAGGGCTTTTGCTGCTCTGCTCAGGGTCACAAATCCAGAGGCAGCTTATTCACCACAGCATCAACAGCAGCACCAGCTACCCACACAGAAGACAGCTGAGGGACTAAGATACTTCAGAGCTGCTTCCATACGTGAGACACTCTTGGGAAAGGCAGGAGATCACGCTGGGTTTGTGCCAGAGAGAGGGAAACATCTCTAAACCCAGCAGGTTTGGAGAGAAATGAGCTCTGCAAAGGCAGAGCCTGCTCAAGCAGGGACAGGGACTCTGACAGTGCCAGCCCAGCAAGAACATCCCAGCCCTGTTGTCAGAGGGAAGCTTTGGCCCGGGACTGTAAAAATTTGGAGATGCAGAGCCAGCAAGTTTGTCCCAAAGAGGGACTGGCACCTCGTCAGCTCCATTGTTGCAGTGGAACCAGAACTGCCTGGAACTTGACAGGGGGAAGTGAAACTTCATCTTAGGCTGGAGGGCAGCCAGGGCTGGAGGAGCTGTGCCCGGCTGCCAGCCATCCCACGGGAATCTGGCCCCAACACAGCTTTTCCTGGGAGATAAACCCTCCACAGCCTCTCAGCCTCCCCACTCCGCAGGTGGGGCAGCTGCACACAAGAACCAAGCCCCAGCTACCCCGGTCACCTCTCGCTGCTCACGCCAGCAGGGAGAGCCCCCCAGTGCCACCCCCACCGCAGGGACCTCGGAGCACCACGGGCACCAGGCTGCCACCTCGGGCCACCCTCCCCCTCCAGCAACACGAGGAGCACCAGCAAAAGGGAAAACGCACAACACCAAAAACAGCGTTTAGAAAAGAAACCTCCCTCGGCTGCAGGAGCGACCTGACAGCAGCGGCAGCACTCCCCGGCATCCAGAGGGATGGAGCAGCCTGAGGTACAGGGAGCACCTGGGCACATCCAGAACCAGGATCTCAGCTCGCCCCTTCCGAGGTGCCCAGCTGGTTCCGAGCCTGGTTTTTGGGGGGAACAGGGTCGGGTCATCTCATCACACTACCCGGATGGACAAGCAAATAAAAATAACCCAACAAATTTGAATACACTGTATTTATTTGTAACAGATTCTAAAGAATCTAGTGAGTCTATGTCAAGCCCATTGCATGACAAGTGATACAGGTGTAGGAAAAAAAAAAGACATTTAAAACAAACAGAACAACGAAAAAAAAAAGAAATCAAGTGCCATTCAAGCTACTGGAATCTTCCAATTGCCCCCCCACAGAAGGCAGCACAGTATCACTGCAAGGTCTAGAAAAATTCAGGTTCAACCCATTCACAAGAGTCCCACCACACACACTCCATAAGTCAAAAGTGCAATCGCAATGGTAAGTCGCCCTGTCGAGCTGTTGGCTGTAGGGGATCTTTTTGGACACCTCAAAGGGAAGGAGGGAATCTCAGTTTAGTGTGTCTGTGGGTAGGAGCAGCCTGTAAAAAACAACCTACATGGCATCTATGTTCAGTTTAAAATGCAAGGAAAAAAACCTCCTCTTCCTTGAAGCCACAGAAGTGGCACACTTAAGCTCCCAAAAGCAGCCCTTAAACCAGTTTTACCTTGCACTGGGAAATCTCAAGCTCCCACCACAGGGATGAGGCTCCGGGAGTTACGGGACTGGGCCGTGAAGGCAAAGCTGCTCTGCAGGGAGGCAGCTGAGACCTGCAATAGCTGCACGGGGCTCGGTGCCGCTCCAGCCCCGAGGGGAGGGAGCAGAGCCGGGCCAAGCTCAGCTGGGTTCGGTCACGTCAGGTGCAGGAGCCACCCCCGCCCCTTCGCTCCCCGTCCGCATTGCCCCCACCCCAAGAAAGGTACCAATCTGGCTATGCACATTCCAAGGATCTAGTCTTTATTTCAATCTGCCCGGCTATTACAGTTTTGTCACAAAAACAAAACAAAAAAAAAAAAAAAAAAAAAAAAAAAAAAAAGTT
>VXAD01010366.1:85663-115773 GCA_013399195.1 Dicrurus megarhynchus
CGTGTCCCGGCTGCCCCTGTCCCCATGCTGTGTCCCGGCTGCCCCTGTCCCCGTGCCCCGCCCCGGCTGCCCCTGTCCTCCATGCTGTGTCCCGGCTGCCCCTGTCCCCGTGCCCGCAGCAGCTGTCACCGAGCGCGCACTGCCCGTTCCATGCACGCCCCGGCCAGGCTGTGCACGGCAGAGCTGTCCCCGGGCGGACACGAACTGTCCCCAGGCGTCTCCCTGCCGTCCCCATGCACAGAAGCCGCCGTGGCCAGGCAGACACCCGCTGTCCCCTGCACACCTGCTGCTGTCCTCACACACTCGTCACCGTCCCCCACGCCCACGCTGCCGTCCCCACGCACATGCCCGCGTCCACGTGCCCGCTGTGGGTTTAGGAGGTGGAGTCCTTCTCCATGGCAGTGTCCAAATCCTCCCTCGGCAAACAGCTCCTGGACACCTCCCAGTCACTCGAGTTCACTGTCCAGCCCTGCTCAGTCCCACACAGCCCATCCCGAAGGTGCCACCACTGCTCGCTGTCCCCAGACCCTCCCCGCTGGTCACCCATGTCCCTGGGGCTGCTGTGGTGGCTGCAGTTGTCCCAAAAGAAGTTTTCCCCATGCTGGCCACAGCAAGGCAGGATTTGGCACAGGGGCATTGTGAGCACCCACCGCACGGCATGAGGGGTGTCACTCTGCTGTCACTCTCTGATCTCAGCCTGGGGTCCCTATGTCACCACCCTGAGCCCCCAGACTCGGCCACATCCCATCCTGGAAGGGATGATGAGCGATGCCGCCGGAGAGGGGCCGCCCGGGAGGCCGTGAGATGAAAGGGAGCGCAGGGTGTCATTACTGCAGGTGACACAGAGCTGGGGAATGGCACCTGTCACCTCCCCCGGCTGCTGCAAAATGCTGCCCGGGGAGTGGGGGGGACACGGCACCGCCGGGCTGCAGGGACAAGGACACAGCACCGACGTGGTCCCTCTTGAATCTCCCCTGGGCTGTCACTGGCTGGGGACATCCCTGTCCCCTGGCAGCATGACCTGTGTGTCCCCAGGCTCGGTGGCTTCCCGGGGACACCACGTGCTGTTTTTCTTGGCATGACCTGTGCCTTTACAGCCGTGGCAGGGGATGACCCATCTCAGTGCCACAAATTTGGGCCTGGCAGGGAGCACAGCCTCTCCCTCTGCTTTGGGTTTTTAGGCCCCGGGTGACACCTCAGTGCAGCTGCAGGTGGTGGCAGCTCCAGGACACCCTGTCCCGTGGCTGGGCTGGCCTCTCCTCTTGGGAAAGCTGGGAGCTCTGCTGAGCTGAGGCTGCTGAGCCTGGAGTCAGTGACTCGGGGAGGGATTTCATGGCTTTTTGAGGGCTCTTGGTCCTTTCTGGGGCCATGGGGACGTTCACTCCCCTCCTGCCACCTGCTGCACCACACAGAGGGAAACTGAGGCACGGGAAAGCCCCTCTTCTGGGCTGGGGCAGCAGCTCTTTAGTGCTCACGGATGGGTGCTGTGGAAGGGGCATAAACACCACGGCACACACGTGCAAGGACAAGGTCATCCTGCTCAGAGCCCCTTTTCTCCCCGTCCTTGGTGCCGCCACCACGGTCCAAACATGCTTTGGGAGGGAGAGGGGGATGTGGGGCACGGGGGGCTCACACACAGGGAAAAACATCACTGCCAGGACCGGGGGGTCAGGGGGGACACGCCGGGGCCCATCCACCCCCCGGCCTCAGCACTGCGTGTGCTTTGGCAGTGGCTCAGCGGTGACAGCCCAGCCCCGGAGGGATCATCAGTCCTCCCTCATTAAAAAGTTACTCACCCTTTAAGACAGAAACAAGAATATCCTGGAAATGCCTCGGTTTGGGGAGTTCTCGCTCGAAAGGTATGACTGAAGTCAGGCTGCAGGTGACGCTCCCCAGCACGTGGGCAGCTGAGTTACCCGGGCACTGCCCGGGGCTGCCGCGCTCCCGTTGCCCGCTCCGTGTCCGGCACCTCTCGTGCTCCCACCCCTGGAACCGGGATGGCAAAGCCGCTTCTCTCCCCCGGTGAGGATAGAGCCGTGGCCTGGCTTTGCCTGTTCCTGCCAAACCCTCCTGTTTTGGTGTCCCCCTGCCCTGGGGACAAACCAGCCCAGACCCCGCGGGGGATGCAAGGGTGGCACCCACCGAACGGGCACCGCCGTGGGCCCCATGGCATCGCCTGCCCCACATCCCCGGCCACCTCATCCTGCCCAGGGACCCCTCGGGTCACCCCTGCAGTGGGGTGACCCAGCCGAGTCCCGCCCCAGGCCAGGGGGACCCCGTGGTTCAGGTATTTCGGGCAGGTGAGCAAGGCGCGCGCTGACGCGCTGCGGGATGCCCGGGGGCTGAGTCAGGGCTCCCGGCTCAGGGCTATAATTTGCAGCCACGAAACGCATTCCCACTGCAATTCCCCAAAGCGGGGGGCTCCGGCCGCCCCGGGCCACCCCCGGCCCTGGAGCGAGGAGTGGAAGGAGGTGCCAGTGCTGCTGCGGCCGGAAGGCGGATCCCGGGGATTTCGGGGTTGTGGTGCCGCTCCTCACCCGGGCACTGCCTCTCCCCTCTCCGCAGTCCCGGGATGCTGCCGGGAACCGGCTCCTCTGTGAGGGCTCAGCCCCAGCCGCGGCTCCTGGGGAAACCCAGGAAGAAAATCACGGGGCTCAGATGTCCCCAAGCCCTCTCCCCTGGGGATGGAACCTTTATCCCCCCAAGCCCTGCTGCAGCGCCAGGACAAGGCAGGTGCTGCCCCTTTCTCCCTGGGGATAGCGCACCGGGCTCGGGATGGGCAGAGCTGTGCTGGGACACCCGGCGGCATCCCGGGGCTGTGCCGGGGGGATCCACACCCTGGAAGAGGATCCATCTCCCGTGGGACCCTCCCAACACACCCTCAGCCGGTGCCGCCCCAGGAACGGATTTGGGAGTTCGGGCTGTGCCAAAGCTGGGAACAGCTTAAAATGTCCCCCGGGATGGGGCTCCAGGCGCCCTGAGCCACGGCAGGAGGGTGAGAGGCAAGCTCTCCATCCCAGCGATGGGGACGAAGTCTCACGGCCACCTCATTCCTCTGGGACAGCCGGGACCGTGTGGCAGCGGTAGGAGTCTGAACAGCTGGAAAAACCCCCACTAAAAATTAACATTAATTTATTAGAATATTTATGATAAAAACCAAGAATCTCTTTACATGTGGGTTTGTTTTTTTTTTTTTTTCCTTTTTATACAAGAGAATTTCCATTGCTTTTTTTCCTCCTGGAAACAGAGCAGGGCAGCAGGCAGGTGCAGGCAGAGACGTGGGCGCTCGCCCCGGTGACGGAGCCCTGCGGACGCCGGACCCGGGGGTCCCAGCGGGATGTGGAGCGGGTGGGATGTGGGACAGGTGCCCACCAAGGCAGCGGGGCGGAGCGTGGCAAGGCACGGCACAGGGAGGGGACAGCGGCCGGGGGTCCCCGGGGAGGGGGCGGTGAGCCCCCCGTGGCACCCACGGCGAAGGTGGCACACGGCGGGAGCTGGGGGCACGCGGGGGCGAGGCGGCAGACGCAGGACACCCCTGAGCCCGGGGAGGGCTGCAGGTCACCGAAACACCCAGCGAGCCCTCCCGAGCCTTGGGGAAAAACGGGTCCTTCCAGGACCCCCGGCACCCCCAGTTGTCCCGTTCCTGCCGACCTTCGGGATCCATCGTGTCCCCACGCCGCGGGAGCCGGCCCTGGGCTCTCCCCCAGCTCCTCTCGGTCGCAGGGAGACAAAAAATCCCCCCTGGCACACCCCGGGCCCCGTCTTTGGTTAAGGAGCAGCCGCTGCCGCGCTGGCACAGGGCGAGGGGCTGAGGCTGGCAGAGGGTCCCCATGGGGACAGGTGACAGCAGTTCCAGGAGGGATGGAGAGGCTGCTCAAAGCGAGGGGGGTCCCAGCTCCCCCCCTGCATGGCTCTAGAATATTTATCTGAAAAGACCTGGCATGAAATGTGAGGCCAGGAGGGAGGATCCCAGGCACAGCCGGTCCCACGGGGAAGTTGCCAAGGCAAGGGAGCAGCGGCAAGAGCCCTAGGTCCCTGGGGGTGCAGGGGAGCGTGGCTGTGCCAGCCCCGGTGACAGCTCCTGCTGTCCCACCTCTCCGCTCCGGAGCGAGGCCAGGGGGCAGCTAAAGCACAAGTGGGGACAGGGGAAGCTGTGCCATGGGGGAGAGACTGTGGACACCCCTGGTCGGAGCCGGCCGCAGGTCCTGAGTGGGTGGGCACCTCTGGGAGAGCCCCGCGGGGGCTGTGAGGCACCTGCAAATCCCAATCCCGGGCGGAAAATTGTCCGTCACCCCCAGGTCACGCTGCCCGAGGAGCCCAGGGCATCCCAGGGCTCCTTCCCTGCTCATTGGGGCCAGCCCAGGGCTCGCTGGGCAGAGCTGTCCTGGCAATCCCAGTCCTTCCAGGACGATCTCCCCTTCCCGAACCCGGTGTGTAGTGACAGGAAACCAAAAAGGAGAGCAAAGAAAGAACGAATGAAGAGAGAGAGAAACGATTTGGAGGCTTTGTGCCAGCAGCTACTGCCCCTTGGGGATGAAGGGCTCCCCCTCCTCGGGCTCCGGCCGCGGGCCGGGGTCGCTCAGGCACCGCAGCATCCGCTGGTTGCTGGGGCTGTCGCCGGGCCCCGGGGTGAAGACGTCGTCAGTCCCTGGGGAGGAAGGCTCCTCCTTCACCCGCATCACCAGCCCCTCCTCATCCTCCTCAGGCGAGGGTGGGAGGCCACTGCAGCCTCCCTGAGGCTCCTCGCTCATCAGGTCCACGGACTCGGGGGACTGCGGCGAGGCCGGGTCGATGGTGATGATGGGCAGGTTCTCCGAGTCCTCCTTGGGTTCGTAGGCCAGCGGGTCTGGGGGGCAGAGAGGGGTCAGGCAGGGAAGGGGGGTCTCAGGGACCCCCCGGTGATGCACTCCAGATGTTTGTTTGGGGCTGGGGTGCTGATTTCCAATTCTGCTGTGTAATTCCTTTTCCCGATTTCCACATCCCAGCCGGAGCTGTCGGCTCCATCGGGAAGGGCGAAGCTGCCCTCTGCTGATGAACCGCCGGCTCCGCAGCCCCGTCACACCCCGACACCCGACACGCCGTCCCCGGAGCAGGAGGGGACGCACAGGACAGGAGGAACCGGGGATGGCAAAGCAAGTGTCAGATGGAGAAACTGGGAATCCAGCGGCAACAGGGCTGGGGCTGAGCGCTCCTGATCCTCTCCCCTGAGGAGGGCTGGGATGGGCATGGACAGAGACGTGGCTGCGTGGACGGAGCGAGGTGGGCTCCAGAGAGAGCCCAACCTCGCTTCCCGGCGGGAATTGTGCTGGGAAGCAAGGTGGGTGCTTCTGCTCGGAACAGCAACCCTTTGTGGCTTGGCTGGATGGGTGTGGGATGGGCATGGCCGGGGCTGGAGAGCCACAGGGAGCTGAGGAGGTGCAGGACAGCCCAACCTCCAGGTGCCTGCAGTGCTGCTCCTCCCGCTGATCCCTCCCACCTACCTGAGCCGATGCGAGCCCGGGACATGGTGGGCGAGTCCAGCTTGTGCGCCGGCACCGTCAGGTAGTTGTTCATCTGGAACGGGAGCAGGGCATCGTCACCGGCACCGCCAGGGCAGGAGGGGAAGGGAGGCAGGGAACTGGCCACAGGGATGGGCAGGGAAGTGGCCACAGGGATGGGCAAGGAACAGCAGCGGGATGCAGAGGACAAGGGCACGGATCCTCCCAGCCAGGCTCCGGGGATGTGCCTGGAGCAATCAGAGGACCCCCGAGGCTTGGGGTCACCCTCTGCCATCCCTCAGCCCCCTCCCTGCACCTTCCCAGGCTGGGAACGCCCCCGGGCCTCGCCCTGCCCAGCCCTGGTGTTCCCCAGCACCTTCTGTTCCAGCTGCCGGGCCTTCTGCCTCCGCAGGAGCATCTGGTTCCAGGCCTCCTCGTAGGGGTCGGCCACCAGCGTGTGCCGGTTGTAGGATCGCAGCTGGGGAAAGGAGATGGGTTAAAATCCCACAGGAAAGGGAAAGAAAGGTCACAGCCCCATTCTTCTGGAGACGGATGAAACAGCCACCAGCGGGCAGAGCAGGTCCAGGCAGGCTCCTGGCTCATCCCTGGTGTGCCACCACGGGATGCCTGATCCTGACCCACCCTGGCCCAGCAAGGGTTTAAAGGCTGGGCTTGGCCGCTGACCAGATCAGACTATCCTCAGACTATCCCAGCACCGTCCCAGGGGGACAAAGCCTCCTGGGGAAGGAGCCAGGCCAGGAGCACAAGGCACATCAGGGGCGAAGGGCCCAGCTGAGGGCCAGGCAAAGGGGACACGCACAGTGCCAGCGGACACCTCACCCTCTGCCTGGTTTTCTGCAGGTTATTGCGGAGGATTTTCCGGATCTCCTCCTCCTTGTCCTTGGACAGGGCTGGAAGGACGCGCTCCAGAGGGAGGCTCTTGGGATTGATGTTCCTGCGTGGACAGAAAGGTTTCAGAGCCACGCCACAATGGCCACGCAGCACCCAAGGGCTGCTTGCCCTGTCGCCACCAGCAGGGAGCACTCAGGGTGCCACGGGAGGGTGCCCAGGGCTGGGAACTCACTGGATGGAGACGGTGGAGACGGCGGAGGGGATCTTGCCGATGCCCCCGCTCTCCACCAGCTCGATGGCCTGCTTCATCTCCATCTTGTGGTAGAAGGCGATGAGCTGGGGCTCCTTGGAGCGCTCCCCCGCGATCAGGCACTTCTTCACGTACTTCTTGTTGAAGCGGTTCAGCCTTCCCGGAGCGGGGGCGAGGAGGAGCAGCCACAGCTCAGCCCCGGCCCTGTCCTCGCTCCCCAGCCCTGCCCAGGACCTTCTGGGTGGTGACAGAAACCCTTCCCCAGCCACCAAACCTCCCCACTCACTTGTCCTTCCAGTGGTGATGCCCGTAGTGACCACAGATGTCCTCGATCCCTGTCAGAAGGTGATCCAAGAACTGGAAGAGATGGCCCAAGGCGTGAGCAGCTCGGAGGGCTCTCGCCCACCCTCTCCCTCCCCTGACACCCACACTGACACATGGGGAGAGCACTTGGGGCATGTAAAATCAGGGCTGTGGGTCCAGGATGGGCTCTGGGAGGGCAGGATGGACCCACACAACGGGGCTCGGCTCTACAGGCACTGGGGGGTCTGGGTCGGAGCGGGCACTGGACGACACAGACAGGGGAGAGCCCTCGCTCTGCCCCCCTTACCTTGGGCACTGATTATGGGGCAGTCCCAGTGACAGTGGTGGAGTGGCAGAAGCAGAGAGAGCAGAGGGCTAAAGCAGGCGTGGGGCGGCCGGAGCAGCGCGTTACCTGCGTGTGGATCTCCTCGTTGATGGAGCGCTTGGTCTCCTGCTTCTTCTTCACAGCCAGCAGATCCACCAAGGGCCGGATGGTCATGCCCTGGGGAAGGGGAGGGGTTTACACCTCTGCCCAGGGCACAGTGGTGGCAGTGGGACAGTGGCAGGGTCAGGGATGGAGGGGGGATGTGCTCCCCATTCTCCACACGGCCACGACGAGCCCCCTTTCCCTCTGAGAGCGCAGCCTGAGCGCCACCAACCTGCACAAACACGGTGAAGAAGATGACTGTGATGATGGCTGTGAGGAACATGTCCCTCATGCCGAAATGTTTGTAGTCCAGGAGGTAGCCGAGGGAGAAAGCGATGGCTCCCCGCAGGCCCCCGTAGGCGATGATGAACTGGTCCTTCGGCGTCAGCTTCACGATTCGGAACTTGTTGATGAACCAGGTGAGGACCAGGACACCTGGGGGAGCAGCACAGTCCTGTGTGAATGGTGAAGGATCCCCTCCAGTCCCAAAGAGCCACCCTGCAGCCCCCTGGAGCCGTGGGTGCAGGTGAGAGCTGTCTGCTCATCTCAGCATCCCTCACCAGCTTCCACCCCATGTCCGGCACAGGCACGGCCTCAGCCCCATCTCCCCACAGCACCAGCCACCAGCACGGGTGATGCCCACGGCGGAGCAGTGCCACCCAGCCATCTCCAGCCTCCCCAGCAAGGCAAATCACCACGGTCCTGAGAGGTCACCACGAGCCAGGTGGCCACTCAAGGCCAGGCTGGACAGGGCTTGGAACAACCTGGTCTGGTGGAAGGTGTCGCTGCCCACGGCACTTGGAACCAGATGGGCTTTAAGGTCCCTTCCAACCCAAACCATCCCGTGATTCTCTTACCACCCCGAGGGCTTTGCCACCACAGACAGCTCACCCAGCACTCTGGCGATGAGGCAGAAGAGCAGCGTGCTGATGACGAAGGTCCAGTTCCAGTAGTGGTGACCAGCCACGGTGGAGACACCCAGGAAGATGAAGATGAGGGTCTCGCTCACACTGCTCCACATCTTGAGGAAATACTTGATGGTGGTATGGGACTTGTGAGAGATGTTGGCTTCCACGTAGGGCCGCATGACCACGCCGGAGGCGATGAGCCTGGGGGTGAGGTCGGGGCACTCAGCAGCCTTGGGGACACGGGGACAGCCCCAAGCCCGGCCCTGCAGCAGCGCTGTGTGTTCTGACACCCAACCCCGGGGCAGGACAGGCCTTGTGAACCACCAGCAAATATTCAAGGCCTCCAGAGAAGGCAACGCGAGGTTTCTCCTTCCCCTGGCAGGGCAGGAGGGAGCACCGGAGCACAAACCCATTGTCCTGAGTGCTCAGCAGGCCCTGCCTGCTCCTGTGTGCCCAGGAGAACAGGAATGGGCTGCCAGCACCCCGGGATATGTGGGACAACTCCCACGATTCACTTCCCTCATGTGCCTCCTTGCATAGCCCAGCCCAAACACACCCCTGGGCCCCGCTGGGCAGGAACTGACCATGCTGGGCCAGCCAGAAGGCTGTGGCTACACCACAGGAAATGCTCCCGGGGTCCTGGGGACAGGAGGGCACCCCCTGCCCCATTCCCAACTCACGCCATGATGCCGGACAGGTGGAAGAGCTCGGCAGACAGATAGGCCATGTAGCTGTAGAGGAACACGAAGAGCGGCTCGATGACGCGGATGTGGGAGGTGAAGCGCGACGTGAAGGCAGCGATCACCCCGTAAATGACGCCCACCAGGACCCCGCCCAGCGACACCACGAAGAAGCTGAGGAAGCCGAGGATGATGTCGAGGATGGTCACCTGCTCGAAGTTGGCAAACTCCTCAAAGAGGTGGTAGAGGACCTGGCAGGGAGAAAGGAGAGCAGGGGTCAAACTGTCCCTGTGGCAAGAGACAGCCTCACCTCGGAGGAGACCTGCACAGGGACCTCCCCTGGGAGCCAGGCACACCTGAGCTGAGCTGTGTTGGTGCTTGCTGACCCCGAGCTGGGTCCTGTGCTGGACCAAGGCTCACAGCAACCCCAGCTGCTGGTGCTTTGCTGTGCCAGACACAGACCCAGGGGGACCAGCTCCCCGTGCTCTGTGCCCACAGGGACACAGTGCCACCAAAGGTGTGTCTGGGACAGCTCTGCTCTCCAGCTGTCCCAGGAGGGCCTTTGGTCCCCAGCCAGAGGCTGTTCCTGTTTTCCCAACGAGCAGGTCAGGACAGATCCAGGCTGGGGGACTCCTGACAGATGCATGGAGAGAAAAGCCACCATCTGCCCTGCCCAGCCCAGAGCAGAGCCCAAACCCTTGAGCTTCTGTAGCTGAGGGAAAGACCCTGGGCTGTGTTGCCTTCTCCCACCGCCAGACTCTGCAGAGATGTTAAAGCAGCTGTCAGGCTGGGAAACAGGATTTAGGGCATCCTGCAGGAACAGCAGTGCCTGCAGGCAGGGAGAGGGCGAGGTGCCAGCTCCTGCCTGCCAGGGTCCTGGGTGGGACAGGGGCAGGGACAGGCAGAAGCATTCCCCAGGGATGAGACTGGGGACACAGACCCTGCAGGCACCCCTCTGGTGGAAAATGGGGGAGAAGTGCCTGGGAAAAGCCCCGTGGTGGGACAGAGAGTTCTTTGTCACCAGGAACCCTGTCAGCAGGGGCTGAGCAGCCAACTCCGAAACGGACAGCTGGGACACGGGAAAGGAGCCAGGATAAAGCAGTGTGTTAGAAGTAAATGTAGAGGTCAGTTCTGCAGAGAGGGGAAGGCCACGCTGACGGCCAAGCCAGCACCTGGACAGTGGTGTCCTTTGGAAAGGAGCAGGCCTGGCCCTGCCTCCCCAAGGTCCCTGCAAAGCTGCTGCTCGCAGTGGGGCTGAGGGGTGATCCAGGCAGGATGACAGCCTGGCTTCAGCCCCTCCAGCTCTCCCCTGTGCCATGGCTGATGTCCTGCCCTGCCGCCCCTGGGAGCTGCAGCTGGGGGACAGCAAGGGTGACCACATGAGAGGAGACAGAGGGAGCAGCAGCTCCATGGCAGCGCTGCCCGACCCAGCACCAGCCCCTCGGGCTTTCCCTGGCAGCAGCTCCAGCCAGGAGAGCAGATTCCCAGAGCCCGTGGCACCGAGAGGCTGGCTGGGCACGTGCCCTCAGTCTCCCCAACCCACCATGTCAAACACTTCACCTCAACCCACCTCTGCAGTGTTTCAAGCCTCTATTTTTAGCTTTGCACCTGGACAAGGCTTGGTGCAAGTGGAGCTGCCAGGAGGCGCCTGGCAGCTCGGGATGGCCCTGACAGCTGCCACCCCCCTGCCACCACCCTGCGACGCTCCTGCACCAAGGCACACCCCCTTCCCTGGGCCCAGGCACTCACGACGGTGACGGCGTCGTTGAGCAGGGACTCCCCGAAGACCAGGATGTGCAGCAGCTCGTTGATGTGGATCTCCTCGAAGACGGCCAGCACGGCCACCGGGTCCACGGCCGAGATGATGCTGCCGAAGAGCAGGTTGGCCAGGAGGCCGATGTGGTTGAGGCCGGGGCCGCCGAGCTGGCACACGGCGTACATGAGCCCCCCCAGGAAAAAGGCGTTCCAGAGCGTGCCCACCACGGCGAAGATGAGGATGGTGCCCAGGTTCTCGGTGAACTGGCGCAAGGGCAGGAAGTAGCCGGCGTCCAGGATGATGGGGGGGAGCAGGAAGAGGAAGAAGATGTCTGACTTGAGGATGGGGGGCTTTTCACCCACCCCTTTGATGAGACCCCCAACCAGCAGGCCCACCACGATGAGCAGGCAGCTCTCGGGAACGATGCTGGACACTGATGGGATCACGTGGAAGCCTGGAGAGGAGAGAGGAAGACACGCGTTGGCTACAGAAATGGAGGATGCTGTCTGCAGGGGGACAGCCCTGCCTGAGTCAGAGACCAGTTCCCAGCCCTCCCTCCACTCCTTGTGATCTGTCACTCCTTGTGTGCCTCAGTTTCCCCTCCTGCCCTGCTGTGTCAAACGGAAACTGCAGCTTGACCAGACCCCGGCACTGCTGGTGTCAGGCCAGAGCCCTGCGAGTCCCAGTGCAGCAGGTGACAGCCGCCCCTGGGACGCGCCGGGGTCTCTCGGTGGCCCCCAGCCCTGCAGCACAGGCAGCTCTCTCCACAGGAGCTGTCACTGGCTCCAGCTGATCCCGAGCACACGCAGGCAGGGGCATTTCCCTCCCGTCAGACTGCAGCCTGCCCACCCAGTGCCACTGTTCCCAGCGTGCCGGGCTCAGCGCCCATCCCCAGGCAGCCCTGACGCAGGGCACAGGGAGGGGAGCTGCTGCTCGGTGGATTTCAGGATGCAGTTCCCCTTCCTGGAGGTTTTACATGGCTGGTTGCAGCAGGGACAGGACACATCCTTGGGGTGCAAGGCAACAGGGAACACATTTTTCCCATTTTCAATCACAGTGCAGCTCCAATAGCAGCCGTGACCCGCTGGGATGACATTCCCACCAAACACCCCCAGCCGGGCATCTCCCAGCACACCAACACCCACAGAAGGATTTTGGGTTCCCTGGATCTTCTCCCAGGCTTTATAATTATTATTTTGAACCGAGGCATATTTGTTCCCTGGCAAGGGAAGCAGTTTAAAATAAGGCACCCTGCCTTGGCATGCCGTGTTCCTCCGTTCCTTCCGGCCGTGCCATCTGCAGCAATCCCACAACAGATTAAATCCCCTCCAGAACGAGGCAGATCCCCCCGAGCCCGCAGGGGCCACATCTGTGCCACGGCCGGCTCATCCCTCCTCCACCTGCGCAGCCCAGAGCTCGGCTCCAGCTCCCACGGGAAGAGGCCACGCTCCCACAGCCCCTCCCTAAGGACTGGCAGCGTGGGTCCAGCCCCGTGCAGGTCCCTGGGGCCAGGACTGGCCCCCAAATTCCACCTGAGCTGCGGGCACAGGCTCCAGCGTGGGCGAGCCCAGAGGATTCATCACACCCGAGGCTCCAAGCGCCGTTCCAGCTGCTCCAAAGGGTCCCTGGTGCTGGAGTGATGCTGGAAGGAGCCTGGTTCCCACCTCGGCTTTGCCACAGCAGCACCAATCCCGAGCAAACGGCTCAACGGCTTTGGCTTCAGGCACGAGGGGAGGCTGGGAGGAGATGGGAACATCCAAACTCTCTCCCAACACTCATTAGGGACTTCCCAGCCTGGATGCAGCTCCTGATTTACCCCCATGGGATTTTTCTTCTTTCCTGGATCCCCTGGAGCCCACACAAGCTCTGAGCACCCCAAGGCAGCCCTGGCAGGGAGCTCCCTGTGGGAGGGGAGGTGGTAATCCCTTTTCCACGCACAGCTCATGCAAACACCGGGAACCACCGACCCTTCCAGCACACCGGGCAATTTCTGGCTGGAATAAAGCTTAAAGCCACACAAGCAGCGAGAAGCCAGCAGCAGATCAGTTTTTGCTTGCTAAGTATGTTCAATCATGAATAAAACACAAACACTGACAATTAAGGATCTCTCACTTCTTCCCCACAGGCCCCAGGATTCCATTAAACTGGAACATTCGTGTGCTGATGGGAATTCAGTGGTTTACAGCCTTTCTGTAGGGCCCTAAAAATATACTTACACGGGCTGCATTTTAATTATGCCTTTGATTTCACTGATTCTCAACCATTTTTTGCTCCCTGCTTGCTCTGTGCAGTATTTTTAGAGCATTCCAGAGCTCATTGGTACCAATCTGCTGGTGGGACCCTGCTCTGAGTGCTGAGCCAGCATCCCGCCTTGGGATGGGGGTGACTGTGGGAAGGAACGGCCTCGCTGTGGGGATGAGGCCAGGCAGGGGTGAACCGGTGTGATCCCAGCTCTGTGCCTGAACTTCCCTCCTGGAAGATGAGGAAGGCTGTGGCAGGATGCTGGGAGATGAGGATGCCCGGCCACGGGCACATCCAGGGGCAGCAGAAAGGGGAATAAGCCTTGATAATGGCTTTACAGATGATGATAATAATAATAATAATAATAATAATAATAATAATAATAATTTAAACACAGCCAGGCACCTGCTCCTGGCTGATTTGGTAAAAGGGCACACACAGCCACCCACGCTTCCTCCTCTGGAAAACAAACTCCCTGGGAGCAGTTCCCTCTCAACAGCATCAAACAAACACCATCGGAACCATTAAGAGCGACTCAGTCGAGTTAAACACGAACCCCGAGAGCTTGAGCAAACACGGAAAAGGAAATCCAGCAGTTAACAGTTCCTGTTAAAACAGCTCCTTGCCCACACCACGCACCCAGCTCCCACGTGCCCAGCACGGCACACACGGGGACGGCTCTGCTGGTGGTCAGCAATTCCTTGGGTTGGGGCAGAAAGGAATTAGGGACTGGAATCCTGGTTTTAACTGCAGTCTAAGCACTTGAAGACCTGGAGGAAATCCCATCCTTTAAATTAAAGAGATTTTGGGCAAGGAAAGCTGGCGCTGACAAGGTTTGTTCTGCAGCTTCTGAACGTCTCTGGTCTTTATTTTGGGGTCAGCGGATTTGCACGGGGCACTTGAGGGCAACATCAGGCATTTCCCCCAGGAGGTTTGCAAGTGTGAGGGCTCCCACTCTGGCTGCCAAAGGTTCACCCCCATCCCTCCAAGGGGGAGCTGGGCTGCTTTTCCCAAGGCTCCGGCTTCTGGCGGATGCAGTGCCATGTAAATATTTACTCCCGACACACCAGCCTGGGAGAGACTCTGCCCCACTGTGGATTTTTCCTTCCTGGGCTGTACCTGGGTCACTGGGTGCTGTGCCCGGGGTTACATGAGCTCCATCCAGCAGCTCCTTCACTGCCGAATGACTCAAACCCCACCATTTCTGATCTGCTCCCATCCTCAGCCCAGGCAGGAGGAGCCTGAAGGGACATGGAGGGGAGGGGAGGGGAGGCACCCAATCCACCCGGCATTCCCACCCTGGGGATGTCAGAACCAGCCTGATCCCTCTCAGCATCTGCCTGAGGTGACAGTTCCCACTCTGCAGCTGAGGCTGAGGGATCTCCATGCCCTGAGGTGCTCACAGCCTCTTGGAAAGCCTCTCCCAAGGCCGGGAGGGAATGATTTGCAGCTTCCCATTGCCCGGCCCTTACAGCTCCATATGGCACAGGATGCAAGGTCAGGCTTAGGCAGAGCTCTTGCAGTGCTCCCCTGGTTTAAAGACCTCTCTCAGAACATTGTAAGAACATTTAAATCAAACCTTTGACGAAGGAAAGGAGGCAAAGCCTTCAGGCACTTCCCTGACCCAGGCCAAGTCGGGGAGATGTGACATCTCCCACCCTGGCTCCCACCACTGGGACATTCCTGGAGTCGGAGCTGCAAGAGGCTCTGCAATTCCCATGGGCCTGAAAAATGCTGGGGTTCAGATGTGAAAAATAAAGAATAAAACTAATAAAAATTAAAAAAAAAAAAAAAAAAGCTGATGCTGGAGCCAGCCTGCACCAGGACACAGTGTGCCAGCCCTGGGGACAAGGGGCCTGTCCCCACCAGCCAGTCCGTGCAGCTGGGGATTGCCATCAGCTGTCACATCTCCCTGCAGGCTGAATTTGGGTGGCATTAACACCCCCTCCTTCCACAGGAGGAAAAGAAATACGAAGGAGGAGGGAAGAAAACCCATTTGGTTGGTGTTTAGAGCTGGAGCCGGGTAGGGAGCAGGGCAGGGAGCACACGGCAGGGCTGGAAGGGCTCAGCGCGTTTGTAGTTAAGCCGGATGCTCCTGAGGTTTCACCCCAGATTCCCAAGCTCCCACGCAGGGGACACGGCCTCGGGAAAGCCAGGATGCTCCCAGGGTGACGCCTGTTAGCCAAGAGGAGACACGAGAAAGGAGAGTGGTTACACAAACCCCCCTCCCATCCTCCCAGGCTTCCCAGGCTCCAGCAGGCAGGCGCAGAGGAATCACTCAATTATTAACCAGGGTTAGGAGCTCTCCCACCCCCGGGGATTCTGTTCTGGAAGGAGGTGGTAGGTGAGGGGTTAGTCTGCGCCAGGGGGTGGTGAAGCCCCCCCGGTGATGCTCTCTGCAGCCCTGGGGACCCCGGGTGCTGGTCTGGGCTGCAGTGTGGGAGCAGTGGCCGCGGCTGGGCGCGGAGCCGCGGAGCTGGAGCAGCCCTGGGAGAAGGCACAGGGTCTGGGAAGGAGCAGGCATGCTCAGAAGGGCTGCCCTTCTGAAGGACACTGCAGAGAGCAGGGCTGGAGGAGACACACGTGTCTGACAGCACCGGGGCCCCTCCAAAGGCCGCTTTAACCCTTCAGGACACCAGGCTGGCAGGGGCCAGGTCGGCCCTGCAGAGGGGCAGCAGCAATCCCGGGGTGAGGGATGAGGTGGGTGTGGACACCTTCCCACGTTCCCGTGTGACACAGGCACCACGGAGAACCCCACACGTTGACACTTTGCTGGCTGAACCCCAAAATCACTGATGTGTCACCAGCCCTGGGCACAAGTGATCCACAAAGCTGTGACTCAGCACCATCCCCTTCTCCCTCCGTGCTGAAGAGCAGCAGGGAGGGAAGGGAACGAGGGCTGGGCTGGGCTCCAGGGTCTGCAGAGCTCTGAGCCCCTAGGATCTGGCTTTCCCACTCTGTGTTTTGGGGAGGTGGAGGGTCGAGGATGGGGGTAAGACCCCAGCAGGGTTAAAGCCCTGCGAGGATGCCGATGCACTAACAGAACATTTTGCAACTGGCTCCCAGGGGAAAATCCATCCCAGTCTTCCAGAGTTTGGCTGCAGCTTCTTTCCATTTATCCTTTTCCCTCTAAAAAACCCACACTGGATTTCTCTTCCCTCGCCTGAGCAGCAGTTGCCCAAAGATCAGCCAGGCTCTGCTGATGGCTCCAGCAGGGCCATCGGGGGACGTGAGGACGTCTCAGCCCTGCTGTGCTTCTCCCCTGGAAAACGGAGCCGGATCCAGCGGCTCCCTGCAAAGACAGGGAACAAGGAGAATGGAGGGAGCTGCACCAGATGTAGGGGGGAAGCCTCGAGGGAAGGGGATGAAAATTGAACTTGCTCAAAAGGAATTAAAGAGCTGGTGATTTACACCTATAAATAGAGCGAGGCCACGGCTCATGTCACCCTGCCAGGAGAAGGGGTAAAACCACCGTACTTAAATTACATCCACTGCCTCTCACAAGCTCCAACGTCACCACGTGCCCTGAAACCCCAACCCCACAGAGCTCCAACCTGGCTTATTCCCACAGCCATCCCACTGGGAGGGCACATGTGGAGCCATGACGCAGTTTGGGCTTTGCCAAACCCTTTTTCTGTTTCACCAGGGAGCAGGCAGGGTTTTAATGCAGGTCCAGTGCTTCCCTGCAGCTCTTTTTGGGTTGGTTTCAGCAGTTTGGGTTGGTTTGGGCAACCTTTTAAGCACCCAGTGGCTTCAATGTCCAGAACGGAAAAGCGTTGATTTTCCACCCCAAAATGCCATTTCCTGGTGAGAAGTTGACTTCTTGTTTTTTGTGTTAAGACGCAGGTACAGAAAGTGCTTCTAAGCAAAACAATTTCCTCCAGAACAAACCAAATGTTTCATTCAAGCCTTGTTATTTTGTTGTCGCTAATTACAAAGCAAAGCCAAGAACCAGGAGGGTAATTAATTTATGCTGCTTTCTGTGAGTCACTGAGTGAATGCAGATCCCACACAGGGGCCACAGAGCCACCCCCCAAACAGCGTGCAAAGCCAGCACAGCAAGAAGGGAAAAGAAAAACATCCGGCCCTGATTTGGGGTCACTGCTGCACCCCAAACTCGCAGGGGCTGCAGCCCCACTGGTGCTCAGGACTGGTTAAAATCCATGAGCATCCAGCACCGGCCTGCAGCCTCCAGGCATTTTCAGGAGTCAGGATCAACTTCATCCACATGGGATGGGAGGGGATGAAGCCCTGGGCTGGTCCCCCCAGGGTCTGCCTGCCCAAGGTGCCCAGCACAGCCTGGCCTTGACCCCGAGCAGCTGGACTGCCCACAACACCCCCAAAAGCTGCCACAGCCAATACCCACTGGGACCCCTGCCAGCTGACGAAGGGACAGTTTTATTTTCTCTTGGTGTGACACTGTCACCCTGCACCTACAGACCTGGTTCTCCCAGCTCGGCCCCACCTCGCAGCTGCCCCTGGTTTTACCCCTCTTCCCCACCTAATGCAAACAGAGGGGGGCAAATGGAGGGAGTTCCTGCGATAGGAGCCCGGGGGCTGCCTGGTACAGCCCCAGCCCCGGGCACCCAGCCCCAGCACCTGCAGCCAGGCAGGTGTGTGTGGGAAGGTGACCTGGCTGACCCTGCCTGCTTTGCAGAAGATAAGAACAGGGTTGATAGCATCAGGCCAGCCCTTGGGTGACTCAAAACCTGAAAGCCACGGGACAAAAAGCAGACACTGCCAGGTACCAGCCTTGCTGCAGCTCAGCCAAGCAGCCACAACCCATAACTTGAGCTGGCTCCTCGCAGGAAGACTCGTGAGAAATGGCTTGGTCAAGCCCTCAAGACACAGCCACATCAGCCAAAGCAGGAGGGCTGGCTAGTGCAGCAGCAGGCAAGAGCCCTTCAGCCCTGGGAAACAACAGAGGCCTCCCTGCATCGCTGTGTGAGGAGGGGCTGGCGGGGAGATGCAGCAGGGCTGTGATGTCTGACAGCTTCCCAGGACACCCTCCTCCTGCACCTGGGTAATTCCCACTGGCAAGCCCTGAATAAACCCTCTGATGCAGGGGGAGACAAGTGCAGACACCTCATCTGAGGCAGCTGGAGGGAGCAGCAGTGCATTTGCCTTTCTCAAATCTCACTGTTCCCTGGGGACCTCTGGGGAGCAAAGCCCACACCCCAGGGCAGGATAAACACAGAACGAGCTGCAGCCAGAGCCTTTCTCCTCAGGAGGATGCTGAGAGCTTCCCATGCTCCATACACAGAGGATGGATGCCAGGGCACCAGCAGGAGCGATGCTGGTGTGGCTCTCTGCAAGGTCAAGGTGCCAAGGACAGTTCAGAGATGGGCTGGGGGACGAGGCTGGGCTGTTCTGTGCACGGAGCCTTTTGGGGAGCAGCTGTTTAGAGCCATTTCATGCATTGTAGCTGCTAACGGTGATCATGGGACGGGGTCTGGTGTGCTGTCAAACCAGCTGTTGAGGCAGGGCACGGAGGGGAGGGTGAGCTGGGGAGAGGGCTTCAGCTCCTTCCCAACCAGCACCAGCCACTGGTGTGACACAACTGGGGACGGAGGGCAAGGAGCTGAGCCCTGGCACAGACAGCAACAGCAGGGCAAGGGCAAAGCTTCTTCTGGCAACTGAGTGCAAGGACAAAGTCTCCTCTGGTACCTCAGTGCCTGCAGCAACATCATGTAGGAATGTGCCTCAATCCCATGGCAGCCACAGCAGGCACTGCCACGCTCCAGAGGGATGCAGGGAGTGCCAGACTGCAAACCCTGGTGATGCAGCCCCCTCCCAGCCACAGGCACCAGCACAGAAGTTCCCAAGGATGATGATGGCGGCACTACCAGGAAACCATGAGGTTGTCCTTCCCATGTAGGGCTGGATCTGGAGATGCAGAAAGGTCCCCAAAAAGCTGAGCAGCCGGGGGAACACGACCGAAGGCGTCGCTGCATCCTGCAGCAGCCGGAGCCAGGAGCCGCATGCAGATGAGCCCAGCTCCCCACCTGCCCTGACACCCTCCGGGAGCAACACCCTCCCCTTGGAAAGGCAAATCCCACCTCCCTCGCCCAGCACAGCCCCGGCAGGGCGCAGGGCAGGCGGCTGCTGTGTGAGTGCTGCAGGTGTGCTGGGAGCCCGCAGCAGCGCTGCAGTGCTGCAGAGCGGGAGAGGACGCGGCGATCCTGGCTCTGAATCATGCGCAGGCACCCTGGATCTCAGCGTGCCAGGATGGGCGGCCCCCCTGCCAGAGCCCGCTGTGTACACTCAGAGATGAGCTGTTTACACGGGGAACGCAACGGTGACACGCAGATCTCTTCCCTGGCTCTGCACCCACTCTTCCCTCCAGCACAGGGACAGGCGGCTGCTCCTTGGTTTGCTTCTCCCCCATCTGAAGGGGCTGCGTCCCTCTCTCTTTCCAAACACCACGGGATGGCTCAGAGGAGCCCGGTGAGCCCTCTGCGTGATCCAACAGCCGCTGAGACACTGCTGAGCCCGCGGCCAGAGAGCCGCCAGCGATTCCTCCCAATTAAACCTCACTGTCCCAAGCCTGGGAAGGACTGGGAAGACCTCCCAGCCTCCCGGGAGGAGAAGGTGCCCACACACAACCACAACATGCCCTGAGAACAATCCATGGGCAGAGGCCTTCAGCAGAAACACTTGAACATATTTTTATTTGGGAGCAGCAAGAGCACGTAACCTGGTTTTATCTTGAAGCACTCACAAGAAATTAACAGATCAATTGGGAGTCTTTTACAGAGCTGGTATTAATTTCCTCCCAGCTGTAAAAAGGAAATGAGAGACAAAAGACATTAAATGGACTTGCCCAAGTCCCCAAGTGAATGGTGTGAGAGCTGGCGTGAGAATCCAGCAGCTCCCAGTTTCCAGTCCTGTGTTTAGATAACGCTTCTCCTTCACACCAGAAGGAAAGCCAAGGACACTCTGCAAGAAAAGCAGATATTAACAAAGACTTAATTGCCATTAAAGACTGAGAGACCCAGGGCCCTCGGACTGACACCCCATGGCTGCAGCATTCCAAGCAGGGAGGAAAGCAGTCAATGAGCAGCAATGGCTTAGGAGGCTTCAAGGCTTGGTGCCATCACATCTTGAAGAATCCTCTCCCAGGCCCGGCTGTGCCCAGCTGTGCATGGAGCAGCTCTCCTCCTCCTCTCTCCAGGTCTAGAGCTGCCCCGTGACAAGATGCCAAAGCCACCCTTCCCCGCCGAGCTTCGGCAAACCGGTCGAGGGTTTGGTGCTGCGTGTCGCCGGTGACTGCGGTGCTCCGGTAACCCCGGTCCCTGCTGCCTGCATTCCTCCAGCGGGCATGTTCCAGAGCCGCTCCCAAACCACAGCCTGCCGTTACCAAACCTGTTCGGAGCCTCTGGGCAGGCTCCACGCAGTTTTTCTAGGGCGGGACTGTGAATCTTTACCAACCCATAGCATTCACCCAACAGGAGCCGAGCTCGGAGGCACACGGGGACAAATTGCCACCCAGATTTCTGCTCTTGCTGCTCCAAGACTCATTTTGACTTTTTCCCACCAGCTCTGGATGGGTGAAACTCACAGCCAGGCCTGCAAGGCTGGGATCTTCCTGGCACAGCTCATTTACCCTGGAAAATTGAGTTTTCTACAGGGCAACAGCATCCTCATCCAGGTTTATATCCTTCAAAACACTGATAGCAGCCGGACTTGAGCATTTTGAGGAGGTTTAAGGTCTAGAAAAACTTCTTTAGCTGCAGGGAAAGGGACAAGGAGCTAAACATAACTCACTCTCACCAGCCATGCTCTTCCCAGATTCCTTCAGCTGCTGCAAGGCGCTGGATGCCACGAATAGCTGGGTTAGGAGGGGTCAGTGCCAGGGGATTTCTGGAATAGAATCCTCCCAGTTAACATCTGCGTGGTGCAAAGGGGGCCTTCGCACTGTTGGATGCAGATGGTGGATGCTCTGGAGCAGAAGGGATCCAAGGTTATGTGAAGAGACAGTGCCTGGTCACCCTAAAAAAGGCTCCAGTCGCTCTCCCAGCTCCTTGCCCTCAGCCATAGGACGCAGCATTAAATTCCCAGTTCCTGCTGATCCTCAAGGCCTTGGGGAGAGTTAAACCTGAGCCAGCCTGAGGTGACCACAGACAAACTCCCCAGGCAGAACGATGCCAATTGCCCTTCCCAGGAAGGGCAGATTTCCTATCGGGAACACGGGCAGGAAAGACAAACAAAAGCTTTTCAGGAAATAACCTGTTGGTCTCCAGTCAGGCAGCAGGGAGGAGGTAATTGCAATTAGCACTGATTACTACCGGGCTTTGCAAGCCCAGACAAAGTGACACCACTCTCAGCACACGCCAGCAGCGCGTCCGGAGCCAACACAAGCACCCGGCCACTGTCACCTCTTCCCCAGCACACAGAGACTCCATTCCAGCCCTCCACACCGTCCCCAGCCAGGACGCTCTTCACACCCAGCCGAGCTCCTGGGAGCAGCTGCTCTCCCTCCACGCAGCAGCTGAGACAGGAGAGGAGCTGTTCCTTGCAAACCGACCCCCAGGGACCAAGGCTGCTGTGGGAAAAGTGTTCCCAAGGGAAATCGAGGCACTAGCAGGGCTGGAAACACCAGCTCTTCTCTTTAAAGGCCTATATGTGCTTCAATCTGTGCCCCTGGTGTGTCTGCTGTTAAATCTCCAGCAGTGGGGTGGGAAGCTGCCTTCTCTCCAAATCCATCATTAAGATTTAGCGTGTCATGACTCCAAAATGCAGAATAATTCCAGGCACTGGAAATAAACTGCTGCCAAGGGGTGTCTGCCTCGGCAAATGCGTGTCTTGCACAAGAGAGGGGAATTATTTCCCCAGCAGCACCCACTGCTAAGTGGGATTTAAGCTGTCCCTGGAGGTCGATTGTATTGGAACTTTCTGGAGACAAAGACCTCGGATGCTGAGATGTTTGTGAGTCACTCCTGTGTGTTCTCTTCTGACTAAAAAAGCACTTTGCATTCTTCAGCTTTGCACTCAAAACACCACCCCAACTTCAAATGAGCCTCAGTCGTGCTCTTCTCACGCAGGCAGGTTCTGGGAAGGAACCCCGACACACGGGGTGATGTAACACCAAACTTGTACCACCACAGGTGACACACCACCAGATCCATTCTCACTGCTCCACTCCAGGCTAGGATCAGCCTTGGATCGCGCCTTTTCCAACAAACAGGCAGCAACGAGTGTGTGCACGCCCGCCTGCTGAGCTTTTAATTTGGTTTCTTCCTTCCCAAGCAGAAACACGGAAGTTCTGCTGCCCCAGGAAAGAGCCAAAGAACAGAACATGACGAGAGAGCCATCCCTCAATTAACACACAGCTGGAAGACACTGGAAAATCATAGAGGGCAGTGAGATATCCAACACCGGGCAGAAGAGATGGTGATGGAACAGCTTGCCTAAGGTGGTACCTCAGTGGAGTGCGAGGATCAACCATCAACACTTGGTTCAACTCAAACCATCCCCTGCTCCTCTGCTGTCCCCTAGGAAGCTGTCTGGCCCTAACCTCTAAACACTGAGGTTTTCATCAAACCTACACCAGCAGTTTTGAGCCCCAATGGGTGAGAAAAAGCTGCTGCTGACTCAGGGAGCCCAGTGAAGATGGGGGGACGAGGTGCAACCCAGCTCCAGCTCCACTCAGCACGGCTGTGTTTTCACAGAGTATTCCATAAGAATTTCGGGTTTTATTTGAACAAATTAGAGAAGACAAAAAAATAAAATAAAAGAAACCAAACGTTTACAAGGCAGCTGCAGTAATTCATCCCCCTTATTGCTCTTCCTCTGTCAGTGCCCACAGCTCACACGGTGCTGTAGCAAAGGACTGACCCTGGGACAGGCTCACAGCCCCCATCACCTCTTCATCTACAGCCAAAACCAGGGCTTGCAGGAGGGAAAAGGGGAAGGATTATGTTAAAGACATATTTATTTGCAAGCCTAATGAGCATCTGGTTTGTGCCACAGAGATATCTGTGTCTCTTCTGCACAAGAGGGGCTGCAGTCCCTCTGTGCCACAGGATTACTGTCACCCCAAGAACGACCCTCTGCCCTCCACTACCACCTGGTTTTCCCTTCTCACCTGTGTAATTCTCAAACCCCAAAGGAGACTATTTAGCTGCATTAATTGCAGACAGAAGACCTGTCCTCCACCCCACTAATTCCCAAGGGAACTCCAGCATCTCTGGGTATCGTGGACAAGCTGTGGTTGGGTGATTGGGCAGTTTGGGAGGAAGGATGTGAACCAAACAGACCAAATATTGACACATTCTGCTCTTAGCCCACAAAACACCCCAGGTGACCTGGAGGTCTCAGAGGAGGAACAAAAGCTTTGGCTCCTGAGGCCCTTGAGGTCCAGAAGCTGCCACAGGCGACAGGGTCCCTGCGGGGAGCAAAGCCATGGCTGTAACGGAGTGTAATCCTGCCTTAATGGACATTGGGCTCACCAGGGAGGAATGGCTGTGATTACAGACCTGTTCTGCTTTTCCCATTCCATCACCATCCCGTATTTCACAGCAGGAACCTTTCACTCTTCCAGCCATAATTAAACTAATGGTTTCCTCAGATCCATGGAGGGAACAGTTTGGATGTTTTTTAGCTCAGGCACCAGCAATGGGCAGATCAGGAAGGAAAAAATAAATGCCGTGGCTGTTCTTTCTGAGATGGCAAAGCAGGGGAAAAGGGAGCCAGAGCATGTGTTTGGATCATTCCCCAATAAGGAAGTGGGAATGCAACACGTCTGCATTGGAAGAGACTGTTTAAATTCATTACCATGACAATTCACACTTCTGTGGCACAGCTGCAGCCATACTCCAAAATCCTTTCCCAACAGTCATTCCCCCAGGCCCAGCTCCCCTGGAACAGCTCCCCGAGACAAGTGGGGACACCGGGGTGATCGCAGAGCCCTCACACCACAGTGCCTGCAGTCAACACACGATAAGCCAGGTTGTAACACAACATTCCCACCAAGAATAAGACAAACATTTCCCTCCGGCTCAGTGAGGGAACCCGCACCAGCCAGTCCCAGGATCCAGCAGGAACAGCCCCTTCCACCAGCCCGGCTCTGCCGATGGCCATCCCAGCAAAGCCGGCCCAGCACGGCCGTCCTGGCACCTGAGAAGCCCCCCTGGGGTGGCAGAAGGGCCACAGAGATAACTCCAGCACACTCATCCCACACGTCAGACACACGTGTTCCCAACACGGGGCAAAGCACTTCTGGGAATGTTTCTTTGCTGTCCCTTTCCCAGCCTTGCAGAGGCGTCCCCGCGCCAGCGGCTTTGCTCCGGGGTGTTTCCGCTGTGTCTGGTCTCAGGATCCAGTTCCTCCATCCAGTGCCACCACCACAGCAGGTTTCCTACCCTGCTTATCACCCCCCGCCCAGAGGAATCCTCAAGTTCCTCAACTCGCAGGGCTCTGTAAGACCTCGGGGTGGCCGCTCCAAAGGCCCCGATTTCAAGGCGGGGATGTGGGCTGATAAAACATTTGAAAAGCACCCAAGTGTTTTAGCACCCAAATCTCGCTGCCAGCCAGCAGCCACCAGCTTCTACAAATGTTTCTCTGGCAATTTTGAAGTTGTCTCTTCTCCACGTGCAGGAGCCACCCTCCATGCCCTGAGCCCCCATGAGGCTCCACAACCCCACCTGCACCCACAACCCCACCTGCACCCGTCACGTTCTGCCCTTCTCCCAGCTCCTATCGCCAGCTCGCAGGCTCCAAGAGCTTCCTTAATCTTGCTCCTCCCCAGGCACAGCAGTGCCGGGGACCATCGGTGCTGTCCAAAGGAGTGTCACCGAGCACCGGCGCTGCGCTGGCACAGCAGGCTGAGCTGTGACACCGAACCTCCCCACGGCACCAGGCTGTCCCCACATAACCCACCCCTGCCCCAGCTCCCTCTGCTCGCGGAGCACAGGCTCCGTCCCGGCTCGTTTTACACCGGCCCAACGCTCACACGGTGGGCACAGCTCCGCGAGCACCAGGCTGGCGCTGGCAGCCGTCGCTCGGTCTGGAGGGGCAGGGAACAGCCCCGACACAACAGTGCTGCCAAGGGGAAGGAGAGACAGAGCAGTGACTCAGGGACTGCCACAGGCTCCAAAGCCAGCGAGCAGCGTCTGGCGCACGGCGAGCGAAGGAGCTCGGCTGCGAAGCGGTGCCTCGTGGGGAGGTCACCGGCGTGGACACGCAGGGAACGACGGCCCCATGCCCTGGGTCTGGCTGAGCTGGAGCTCCTCTGCCCCACAGCAGCCCCCAGAGTGCACCAACCCTACCGTGGCTGAAAAGGGGTTGATAACACCCCGTGCTTTGGCTGCTGCTGAGCGGTGCTCAGAGCATCAAAGCTGCCCCCAACACTCGCCCCTCGCCAGAGCTGGGGGTGGGCAGCATCCTGGGAGGGGACACTGCTGGGACTGCCCCAAACTGTCCAAAGGGATATTCCACATCACATAAAAGCAAAGAGAAAAGAGGAAGAGAGGGTGGGCAGTTCTAATTATGACATCTGCCTTCCGGAGCAGCCCCTACGCTCCTGAAGGTACTTCCCAGGAAGTGGCTGGACATCATCTGCTGATGGGAAGTAGAGAATAAATCTTTTGTTTCCCTTTGCTTCCGCACATGACCTTTGCTTTTGCTTTATTAAACTGCCTTTATCTTGACCCACGAGGTTTATTTCCATCCTAGTTTCTCCTGAAGAGGAGGGCAGTGACAGAGCAGCTTGGTGGGCACCAGGAGTCACAGAATCATGGAATGGTTTGGGTTGGAAGGGACCTTAAAGCCCATCCAGTGCCACCCCTCACCATGAGCAGGGACACCTTCCACCATCCCAGGTGGCTCCAAGCCCCATCCAGCCTGGCCTTGGACACTTCCAGGGATCCAGGGGCAGCCACAGCTGCTCTGGGCACCCTGTGCCAGGGCCTCACTGCCTTCTGAGTGAGCTATTTCTTTCTTATATCTAACCTAAATCTGCTTTCGTAAAACCACTTCCCCTTGCCCCGTCACTACAGGCCCTGGCATGAAGCCTCTCTCCATCTGGGGGAGATGGACTCCCAGAGAAAAGAAGCAGAGGCACCACCCAACTTTCAAATCTTGGGCTCAAGATGTAAATTTTAGGTTACTTTCCAGCCAAGGTGAACCCACCACACCCTGCGAATCCCTTGGGTGGTGGAATGGCCAGGATGCTCCAGGGAGGCTGGGAAGCCATTTGGTGCAGACAGCCAACAGGCCAGGCCTCAGTGGAAGGTGGCTAATGGAATGTGACTCTCTGCTTTCTGGCTTTAGAAGGAAGGGCCAGGATGGGCTTTGGAGACACAGGTAGCCCCAACTCTTCTCCAAGGTGGGTAAGAGCTGGTGCTCACCACAAGGCTCTGCCTGCTGGGCCCCAGCACAGCCAGCAAAGGCACTGCTGACCACAATCTGTTATTTACATTCCTGACTCACTCCTTCCCTTTCCCCCGAAACAAAAAAGTATTTACAGTCAAACTTGAATTCCCCTTAACGTCTCTGGGAGCCACGTGAGCTGAAAGGTCAACCCCCAGAGTGAGGAAACCAGGTTCTCCTGCTGGGAAACCCCTCAGCTTCCCAACCACTCCCTGGGCACGGTGTGAGGGAACCCTTATCATACCCCTGCCAAACCTTGGAGAAGGGCACAGAGAGCTCCTGATTGGGATGTTTGGTGAAGGGCCGACCTCCTGCAGCAACTGCACAGGTTGAGACAATGTCTGGTTGCAACTTTCAGTTGCAAAGGTTTCTCCTGGCAAAGTCAGGCCACCACCAGACATGACCTGCACATGGCTGTAGCTGCCCCTCACTCCCTCTTCCCCTACACAGCCTTAAAATACCATGTGAGTATTAAGTAAAGCAGCCAGCACCAGCTTCCCCTTCTCCACCGGGATTAACAAAGCAGGAACAGCCCACGCCCGCAGCACATGCTGGGGGGACACATCCCTCTGTGCCCTGTCAGGTGAGGAATCCTCCAGGAACCAACATCTCTGAGGCATTTCACAAAAACTGCAGCAAGAGGGGAAGGGCTCAGCTCACACCTTTGATTCTCCAAACAATCTCACAGTGAGAGCTGCTGGAGAGAGGACAAATCCCCTGTATGGGACAACAGAGGGGATGCACTTACGCCTGAAGAGCTGTCTAAAGCATCAAAAGCAACAACAGGGGGAAACTGAGCAACAGGACACGGTCAGGTTGCATCTCCTGGCCTGGAGCAGAGCCCTGTGAGTACTTCTGAGCTCCTCGACATGGTCACCCTGCACTGTCCCTGAGGATGACACCCCAAAGCGACTCACAGGGTTGAAGACTCAGTTTTGCAGCAACCTGTGGCTCAATCACCAGCTTCAACCCAGCAAAGAGGCCGTGGAGCTGGGGAAGGGCAGTCAGGAGGTGCCGAGCTGTCACACACAGCCCACGCTGCAGGAATTCCTGCTCTTGGAGTAAGGAGATGTCTGTCCCCTCAGAATTTTGCAGGATCACCCTGATGCATCAATAAACACACACTGACAGGATGGGGAGAAAGAGGAAGCACTGGAAATTCCTGTTCTGTTTATCAAGCCCCTTCCCCTCTTCATGGAAACGGGATGCTGCAAACCCTGTCCGGTTTGGGGAGCCTGGAGCTGTGTGAGCCTCATCCTGCCACCCCAGGTTGTACTGCCAGCAGCGCCCAGTTGTGTAAGAGCTATCCCTGGGTGGAAAAAGCCTTTTTTCTGCTGCTGAACAACATCCCGTGATCCAGGGCGGGATAGATGGGGCTGGGATACGGACACAGAGCCGCGAGAGGTTCTTTGCAGCTCACGAGCAGAGGGAGCTGTACCAGCAACTTGGGAACTACGTGCCAAGGCAGCACGAACAAGAAACACAAAACCCTGGAAAGGAGGCCAAGGAAAAGGGTGTCCCAGGACCGCCCTGCTGCCAAGGCCCGGTCACAGGTGTAGGTAAAGCTAAGGTGCGGATTTTGGCATAATCAACATCTCCGGAGCTCCGCAGAGCACCTGCCACCTCCAAAGACCTTGGCCAAACTTGCAGGGCAGCCTCTCCTAAAATACAGCCCTTAAAACACGCAGTCTTGCATAGTATTTGTAGCATCAAAGACGCGGCAGCCGGCAGATACAACTTTTCCTGCAGCACAAACGAGCCCTGACTCCAGGCAAGGGCGGCAGGAGCAGCTTCCCACAGCACCAGTGACAGAGGGCTCCCCTGGGCGCTCCCACCACGTCCATCCATCCCCCCGGAGCCGCTGCCCGCTGCCCATTCTGGTGTTTTCCAGCGCGGTTTCCCCCGTACGCCCCGGCAGGGCCGCAGGCCATTGGCCCCTCCTTTCTCCACCAGCTTCCGCACAGATATTCCTGATTTCATCACTCTTTGCTCTCCGAGCAGGGCTGAAGGCGCAGTGCAACGGCGGAGCTCGCTGAGCACGCACCGGGAGAGCCCTGGGAAAGGAGATTTCCCGGCTGCGTTCCCCGGGGAGAGGCACCTTCCAGCCAAATGTGCCCGAGGTCGTTTCGGGCAAAGCCAGGAAGGCATAAACCCCAAGGATCCCACCTGGTTCCACCCTGTCCTGGCTGCTTGTCTCCCAGACAAGCCTCCGGGTCTGAAGTGTTCTCACTCCTGCGCCTGCACGTAAATAAAACCCAGGAGGGATTGTGGAAATGGGGCTTCACCTGCCTGCGCACGCTCACAGCGGGCTGGGAAGGGGATGGGATATTTTTAGGAATAGCTGGGCAGGAAGGATCTGAGCTCCCGGGGGTCTCTCAGACCCTTCCAGACCAGGACAGGGCACAGTTGACAACAGGAACCAGCTTAAAACAGCTCCCAAAGCAAGATTTCCCTCAGCAATCTGGAGTGCCCCATAGGTGAGTGTTATTAAACCACTGATGGCAATTGAGGAGCAAAATGAAGGAGCACAGAGCTCCCTTCCCTCCTCACCTGCTCCAAGGCAGGGACAAGGAAACATTTCACCTGTCCCCCTGGCTTTACCACCAGGGACGGGACCAGGGCCAGCTGAACCTCTGCACTGCCGGAGCTGGGGACAGCACAGCAGGGCCGAGCGCGGAGCGGTTACGTCACGTCACAGGTTTGGGGTAATTCGGCTGGTATTGATCCAGCTGCAGAAGTTTGGAAAACACTTTGTCAACAACCCCCGCCCCGGCAGAGTGATGCTTTCCCAGAGCGGGTCATCCGAGCGGGTGACATTTCCAGCCCTGACGCCGATCTCTTTAATGCGGGAATCTCCGGACGCTTTGCAGCAGAGTCAAACCCACCCCGGTTTGCTGCGGAGCGGGAGGAAGGGGAGGCTGAAACACCGGGAGGTTTTTGAGTGACTTCTCCAAGGTTACAAAAAGCATCTGTGGTTTAGAGAGGAAGCGAGCAAACTGGATGCTTCCTCCCCGAGTGTCAAAGGGAGGAAAGCAAACCTGGTCCAAGCAGGGGTCAGGAGCATCTTCAGCCCCACTCCCAGGCACGGAACACGGAGATGAGAAGTCTGTGGGAGTGCAGGGACTGGGATGCAGCTGCCTACCAGGCCCAGGACAGAGACCCAAGGTCGTGCGGAGAGCGGTGCCCACCCTGGCCCAGCCGGCCTGGGAGGTTTGCAGAAGATGTGCAGGAGATTTTGCCCTGGGATGTTTGGGGTGGTCCCACCCTGGGATGTTCAGAGGGGTCTCTCCCTAGGATGCTCAAGAGGGTCCCTCCTTGGGATGTTCACAGGAGTCCCTCCTTGGGATGACTGGGGGTGCCTGTCCCATCCAGCTGGGGGGTCCTGCTCTGGGATGCTCAGGGGGTCCCTCCTTGGATGTTTGTGGCTGCCTGTTCCACTGGGCTGGGGTTCCCTCCTTCTCCATGACACCCGGGGCCTCTCCCCAGCCCCCTTCCCACAGACTCTCCCCCAACGCCGCCCACCTACCCAGCTTCATGAGGCAGGCCAGGAGGATCCAGAGGGAGATCTCGAAGGGGATGCGGACGTGCGTGTAGTCGATGCCGATGACCGGGAAGGCTTTGCGGGGCTTGGCGTGCCCCTCTCCCGAGCCGTTGGCCGGGTGCTCCTTGAGCGGGTGGATCTCCTCGGGGGCGGCGGGGGGCGCGGGGGTGAAGCCCGGAACGTGGCCGCTGGGCAGCGGCGCGGGCTGGCCCTCGGAGGTGAGCATGGGGTTGGCCTGCAGGACCTGCCCGGGCAGCAGCGGCCCCAGCAGCAGCAGCGCCCAGGGCAGGGCGCGCAGAGCCGC
>VXAD01010366.1:119979-169995 GCA_013399195.1 Dicrurus megarhynchus
ACCCTCCTCGCCTCCCTTTCCTGACATTTCCCCGCACCCCGGCCTCTGTCAGGTGTGCCCTTATTCCCCCGAGGTGTTACCCCATTCTCTTTACCAGGAGTCTGACTCCTTTTGAGGATCTCTCCTTTATCCAGCCCCTCACCCCCNTTGGCTTGCCTTTCCCCCTCCCACCCCTGGCACTGCCCTATTCTCACATTCCTCTCCCCTTCCTGGCTGTGACCCTTCCCTGCTCCCTCCTCTGCTCACTGTCCCCTCCTAAAGCCTTCACGGAAACTTTCCCTGCCTTGGTGCGTGTCCTGCAGCCCCTTCCTTGGAGAGGGGCTCAGCCTCTCCTCCTTTGCCAGCTAAACTCCTTCCTGGAGCTACTGGGCCGTGTGGGACTTGGCACTGGGATGTTGCTTGTGCGGGGCTGAGGTGTTGCTTGGCATCTTCCCTTTTTCCCGTGGATGTGTCAGCTGGGGATCAAGGGAGAGGCAGGGTTCCAGTGGGAGGGCTGAGCTGGAAGCACCGTGTGGCCTGAGTGTGTCAGAGTTTCCCTGACAGTCCCCTCGTGCTGGCTCTGTCGGGGCACACAGCTCACCTCTTCTCCTGGTTCCCTGTTCCAGCCATCTGTCCTGGCCAGCCACTGCTGCTCCTGACAGCTCCTTCAGCTGGAGCAAAACCTTCTTTTAACAAGGTGTTTACTGCTAACCAGGTCATGCCCTCTTGGTTTTCCAGGGTTCTTAAAAAAAAAAAGTTCCTATCTACACGTATATATTTTAATTTGATCTGTGACCTCTTGGAAAGTCAAGGTAAAGAAAGCAGGGAAATAAGTTGTGAGGATAAAGAAGCCTCTCGAGGTGGGTTCTGGGTGGTGTTTGGATGAATTAATTTATAGATGCTGAAGAGAAGGGTCTAAGGAGTCTTCCCTTGGGATCCAGAGTTGTGTGTCCAGAGGCTCGTGGTGTGCAGAGTGCTGCTTTTTCCCAATGCCCTTGAGTTTGGAGCCTGAGAAACTTGGGCACATCCAAGCAGTTAGGAATTGGATTGCTTGTTTAAAACTGCTGATTTCAGGAAGCCTGCTGCTTTGTGGAGCTCCTTGGGGTGGATGGAGCTTTTCCAAAGGGTGCTGGTGCCAAGGCTGGGGCTCTGACCCCCCTGTGCAGAGCCCCTCACTGTCAGTGTGTTGCTGTGGGTGGGAGGTGCTCAGGTGGTTCCATGAGAGGGAAATGCAATCCAGCAAAGGAGCAATCCCCCAAATCCAAGCTGCGTTGGGAGTGTTTGGTATTAAATTGATGGAATTATTTGTGTTATCAGTGTCGAGGTTTTGTTTCCAGACCTGGAGCGAGTGTTCCTCCCCATGCCCTGGAGTACCCTCTGGGAGTGTACTTTCCCAGGAGCTTAAGGGGCTTTTAAATGACTGTCAGTGTAAACAGAGCCTGCCAGATTTGGAGCCCACAGAAATCTGTCCCTTGTTAATTTTTGACTGTGGATTTAAAGGCCAAGTGTTGCGAAAGTCCTGTTTGTGCCCCTGGAGTTATGTGTGGCAGCAGCAGGAGAGTCCAGGAGGAAAGTGCAGGGAGCTGCAGGTGGGCTGATCCTCTGTGAGCTCCAGGGAGCCCTTTGAGAAGAGGTTGTCACTGGACGAGGTGACAGCTGTTACTGGATCCCAGGTTTTTAGTCCTGTCTGGGATCAGTTGTGGCTAATGCTCAGAATGTGACCCATAATGAAGGTTTGGGCTTCTTAATCCTTTGTCTGTGATTCCACGATAATTTAAAGGTTCTCAGAGCCTTTGTAGTTGTGGAATACCTGTTGAGCAACAACAAATAGCAAAGGGAAAGGAGGAAGGGCTCTTGGAGCCTTCTTGGCCAAGCAAAGGCACAAGATCTGGGAGACCTTTGAGCATTTTACAGCATCCAGTTGCCAAATCAAGCACTTCCCTGGAAAGAGAGACACCGTAGGCTCCTGCACTCCTGTTTGGCTGGGGTTTATCCAAGCCTGTTACCCGAGGCCTGCTTTCAGGATGATTTTCCTCGCCTGTGTCTTTTAACAAGTAAGGTTAAGATGTGTTGCTCTCCTGAGACCTGCACTACAGTGTTCTGCTGGGGCCACCTCCGACTTACCACAGCTGGCAGTGACTTGTCCAGAGAGCTGGGAAGCTCCACAACACATCAGTAATCCCAAAACCACTCCCAGAAATAGCCAGCTCCTGTGTATTGCTGCTCTCCCCCGGCCAGGGTGGGTGTCAGAGTTCCACAAGGCAGAAAATGCTGGCACAGAGGAGCCTTTGTTGAAAAACCAGGGAATTTGGGTCTCTTGAGGAGTGGCGGTTTTGGGGGGTTTGGATATTCCTTCCCTCTGGGCATCCTGTTCATACAGTGGGTTTGTAGGGCATTAATGGTTTTGCAGTGACTTATTTAGCTCTTGGTGTGGGTTATTTATGGCTGAATATGGGAGCTCTGGATCTTTCCAGGCACACACGTTTTTCCACGTGTGTCCTTGCGGTTGTTTGGTGCTGTTGGAAGAGAAAGGAGCTGATTAGAAATTAGCCACAACTAGAGATAGGAAATGTGACAAAAAGACTCCTAAAAGAGCAGTGGGGTGTTTGTCAGTCAGGAGGGGACAGCCTGCCTGGCCCTGGCATAGTTCTTTTGGGGCCCTAAGAGCCAAACTCAATTGCTCTCAAAGAGCAAGACAAGAAATCTGCCCGGCAGGGAAGAAGAGGAGGAAGCTGGATGTTGCTTGGACAGGGAAGACTGTGGGCAGAGCCTGGGAATGTTGTAGGGAAGCACTAAGAGGAATGGAAGGCTGCAGACGAGACTGAGGCGTGAGATGTGCTGGGATATTGTCCCCGTGTCTTTTGAGGGTGGACTTGGGGTTAATGGATCAGTCACTTCCCTGGAAAAGGTTGTGCAACTGCCACCAGTCACTGGCCACAGGTTCCTGGTGTCCACCCTGAGGCCGTTCCCTCTCCTCCTGTTCCCTGGGAGCAGAGCCCGACCCCCCCGGCTGCCCCCTCCTGTCAGGGAGTTGTGCAGAGCCACAAGGTCCCCCCTGAGCCTCCTTTTCTCCAGGCTGATCCCCTTTCCCAGCTCCCTCAGCCGCTCCAGCCCCTTCCCAGCTCCACTTCCTTCCCTGGACACGCTCCAGCCCCTCAGGGTCTCTCCTGAAGTTTGGGGAAGCAGCTCAGAAACTTCTCAGCAGCTGCAGAGTCAGCAGATCCACCTGCCCTTGTGCCCAGATGCTGCTGCTTCCTCCCCTTCCTGTCCTTGGGAGTCGTTCCTGAGGGAAGTTGTTGTTGTGGCTGCTCCATCCCTGGAAGTGTCCGGGGCCAGGCTGGACAGGGCTTGGAGCAGCCTGGGATAGTGGAAGGTGTCCCTGCCCATGCAGGGTGGGACAGGAGGGCCAGTGGGAGCCCTCCCATGGCAGCAGAGAATCAGATGAGGTTTGCCAGGACTCCTGTTTGTTACAGCGTTTCTGTGAAACGCTCTTGTTTCAATGAATCAGCATTTCCTCATTTAGAAGAGGAAAATTTTGGCTTGTTCTGCTTGGAAATGTTTTTAAAGAGGATTTAAAACTAGAGGGTTACATAGGACAAAATGGGTGTTTGAAATTTAATTTTTATTCTTTTTGGTTTTTTAAAGAGAACTGTAGAAATATCTAAAAGGGCCAGGCTGTGGGATGGAAATGGGGGAATTACAGCGTTTCTCAGGGACTGGCTGATCCTTTTCTAGGCAGCTTGTCCAGCTCAGGGTTGTGACCATCCCTCTGCAATTTGAATGGTTTTTAGCAGGAGTAGCCGATTCCATGGGGTTTCAGTTATTTAGGTTAGTACCTTAAACTCCATTAAGAGCGTGCAAAGCTCTTAATTTCTCCTGGAAATCCAATTTTAACTGGTCACCCCTTTTCTCTTGCTGAGGTAATTAGGTGTTCAGTTGTCACCTCGTGGTTGGCTGCTGTGATTTCCAGGGAACGGTTATGCCCTTTTGGCTGTTTTTGGGGTGTTTTGCTGATAATCCAATGTAGCAAATGAGAGAGAGGAGGTGGCCAAAAGCACCAGTGCTGTGTTTATTCACAGTATAACCTTTGTTGGTTGTAGAGTTTGGGAAATGTGACCTTGGACATGAGTGGTCATGGAATGGTGGGACAGGACACTGCCCCAGACTCACAGGGTCTTTGCTGGGAAAGGAACATGGATCTTCCAGGCTGATGTAGTCCTGGACTTCTGCTCATCATGAATTTCTCCACAAACTGGGAATGGCCTTGAGTCAGACGTTCTTCGTGCTTCCGTTGTTCCTTCCCTGAGTTCCTTCAGGAGCCTTTATTCCGAACTTTTCAGTTCTTGGCCACCACTGTTTCTGGGAAGCAGAGCCTGGCACTGTGTGTGAGTGGCCTAACGTGTGGTGTCCCTGCCTGTGTCCCTCCTGCCCTGTCCTGTCCAGGTAACTGAATGCGGATCCTGGCTCGGCTGGAATGCTTGGATGCACAGCAGCCCTTCCTGTAGCTTCTCTTCGTCTACCCCACTGCAAGAAGATGGCCAAAGCCAACATCACCAGAGACATCATCCACAGGCAGATCAAGGTACGTGTGAGCCCCGTGTTCCCTGGTGCTGGGTGGAGTCAGCGCTGGATTGGGAAAAACTCCTGGTGTTGCCTTTCCTTGGGAAGAGATCTCTGTTACTTACATATTGATAAGCCCTGTAA
The DNA here is from genome assembly GCA_013399195.1 of Dicrurus megarhynchus. Classification (NCBI taxonomy): domain Eukaryota; kingdom Metazoa; phylum Chordata; class Aves; order Passeriformes; family Dicruridae; genus Dicrurus; species Dicrurus megarhynchus. The sequence goes on from VXAD01010366.1 coordinate 124,663, forward strand.
GGAGCTTAGGAGAACAAACACACAGGACCTGTCGCTGTCCTTAATGGAGAGCTGGGATGAAGTCTGGCATGACAGGAGCACAGTTCCTCTCCCTGGGCTGGTTTGCCATCAGCAGCTCTGTTCCCTTTGAGTTGAAGAGAGAAATAGAGCTGCTTGTGTTTGGGCACCACAAAGGCCCTTAGCCAGCTTCCCTCTCTGCTTTCTGTGTTCTCCCCGTGTGATCTTGCCATCAGAGGTATTTCTGACTGTAGTAAAGCTAATGATCTCTGTCACAGCCTCTCTGTCTCCTTTTCTTTAGAGAGTGCTGTGTTGCTTCCTTTGTGTAGGGAAAAAAAACTTGTGCAGTGGTGGGATCAGTCATCTGATGGCTGCATTTGTGGAATATCAACGTGAAAGGACTGGCTGCAGCAGACACAATAGGCAATTATTGCTTGGACTCAGAGGCCTGAAATCATTTGCAGCTTTGCTGATAATCAGCATTCAGGAAAGGGATCTGTGAGTAGCCAGAATAAGGAACTGGGAGCTCGAGTGCTCACTTTGCAGTTTGGTACCAAACTCGGTTATAAGCTTGTAATTTAATCCATGTGCAAAGATTCATTTTGCTGCCCTAACAAGGAAGGGCTGGTTCTGTGGTTTGAGCCTTAGCCTGGGACTGTCTCACACTGTCTGCTCTGTCAGACTTTGATGTGTGACCTTGGGAAGATTGCTAAGTCAGGCAGTTCCTTGTAGGAAAAGCAATATCCTAACCCACAGCCCTCACAAAGCCACTGAGGCTGCAGTAGCACAGAATTGTACCTGCAGCACCTTGCATGGGCCTTGCAGTGCTTTAGGAGTGCTCTCCACAAAAATACATCAGGCGGTTTGAAGTTTGTCAAGGAAGCTCCTACAAAAAGCCTGGTTTGTTTTGCCTCCAATCCTTTTATGTCTGTCTCCATTTTGTCTTCAAATAGCTTTTGGTGTGTGGAGTTCATTACTGAACATTGGGCTGGGAAGGGAACTCGGCACTTGTGTGTCTGCTCTGGGACTGCTGATGTGCTCCGAGCACCACCAGGGTGATTTTTTGGGCACCAGCAGGGTGATTTTGACATTGGTGTTCCCACCTCTAGATGCTGATGAGGAAGGATTAAGTTGACAAGTGTGACGTGGAATGGGACCACGGCTGGGTCGAGTCCTAGGGAAGAATCTCCTTGGACATTAGATGTTCCATCCAAATCTGACTTGCATTCCCTCTCCTTCATTCCTGCCTCTGCAGTTGGCCTTCTTTCATCAGAGCCATCTGCTGATGCATCTGTGAGCCCTGTGAGATCACAGGGGAAACAACTGTCCTGCTTTCCTTCACCTTCATTTGTACTGACGCAGTTCTGTGGCAGCTGTTCCCATCCCTCTGGAACAGCCTGTGCCGTGGCACTGCAGCTCCCGCTCCCTCGCTGAGGAGCAGCCCATCCCTAAAGGAAGCTGCCCAGTTGCACTCCCCACTTCTTCGCCCCATGGTGCTGGTGCCCTGGGACAGGCTCTGCAGTGGCAGAGTTCTCCCGAGCAGCTCTGCTCCAGTTCTGCTGTCCTCAGGATTGAGGTCCTGCTGAAATCCTTGCTAAGGGGTAATAACAGGCAATCCCAAAACCATTCTGGGAACCTGTGACTCCCTACCACAGGGTAGGACCTGTGGGCACCCCAATACCTGGGGTGATTTTGAAACTTGAAGAATCTTCTCTGGAAGGGCAAAAGGAGTGTTGTGTTTGCTGTAGTCAGTGTGGTGCTTGTTTGCTCCTGCAGGAGAGGGGAGCGCTGGGCTTCGAGCGCCACTACCACGTCACCGACCCCTTCATCCGCCGCCTGGGGCTGGAGGCTGAGCTGCAGGTGAGTGTCCAGAGAGCGAGCCAGCTCCTTGGTGTGCACCTCACTGCAGGAGGGTATGAAATTCTCTTTTATGAGGTAAATGCTGATTTCTTGGTCCCCCAAACTGCATTAGAGCCAGGAGTAGCTCAGTGAGCTTTCTGCACTACCTGGTGCACCTGCAGGAGAACCTTAACAGGGTGGGCACCACCTAATCCCAGCACTGATCCCTGAAGAAGACAATTGTCGGCTGTTCAGCATACTCAGCTCTAATGGGATCCCTAAGGAACAGGTTGTAGTGCACTCTGACATACCTTAGAAAAGATTTTAAGATTATACAGAATATTCTGAGTTGGAAGGGACCCCCAGGGATCATTGAGGCCAAGTCTTAAGCGAACAGCCCGTCTGGGGGTCAAACCCACAACCTTGGCATTATCAACTACCCAACCGAGCCAACCTCTAACACATCAATTATCTTGGTTTGGGGGAGAAAAGGATTCTTTTGTCCCCCTTTTCAGTCACATCACCCACATCAAACGCTGCTCAACACTCCCCCACATCCTGGTGCAGGTTGGTTAATGTGGATGAAGATGGATGATGTAGTCACCCAGCAGCAAGGTGCTTCTAAGAGAGCTATCAAAAGTGCATTTTCCCTGTGTTCCCAGAGTGCCTGTACATGTAATTTGTCAGCCTAGCCAAGGGCTTTGGAAGCAAAGTCACCTTTCTGTGTGTACAGCGGGATTTCAGCTGTAGCCTCTGAGACTAAACTGCCATTTTATTCAACACTGCCTTTTTTTATTTGTTTCATTTTGCCTTTTCTACCCCAGCTGCTCTAGCATGTCTGTCTTTTCTGGAGGTGCTTATCTACCAAGTGTGTGGAGTTCTTTGCAGGGTTGGAATAAAAACATAAAAAGCTCTGCTTTTATTGGAACAAGTTGTTATTTGTGGGGAGCTGGCTGTGTCCTTGTCTTAGGACAGCTCTGTTTGATAAATCTGAAGTTTGAGTACTACCATCTTCCCTTGTTTCCTTCCCTCAGGGTCACTCTGGGTGTGTCAACTGTCTGGAATGGAATGAAAAAGGAGAGTAAGTATGTGGCTTCATTTGGGGGATCAACAGAGCCATAACCCCAGGTTTTCCCAAGAGTAGGATGTAGGTCATCTTATCATAAGCAGCTGCTTCCCATTTCTAGTAAAGTGGAGCTCAGGCTCAAAATTTGAGCTGTAGTAGAGCTCACGCTTCAAAAGAAGCTTTATTTTGTTAAATATATCTGGATATTATTAGAAATGCCCCTTTAGTGAGTTCAGAAGGGAAATGGTCAGACTAAGAAGTGGAGATTGAAGGCTGCTTCTCTTCTCTTAAGTGGTATTATGGATTATAATGGATCTTTAGGATTTGCCCAGCTGGTGGTGACATTTCCCCACCCCCTTCACCATGCTGTTAAAAGCTGCTGCTGAGGGACAAATATCCAAGGCAAGAAGGTAGAGAATTCACCCCTCTGCAATTTTAGAGGGAAACTAAAGAGCCACGTCCATTAACCAAGTGGAATGAAGAGTTTCTGCATGAGAAATGAGCGGATGGAAGGAAGAGTGGATATTTCTGGACGTGCCTCTTACAACATGCAAAGTCTGCCCTCTGATACTCTTCAGAATTATTTACCAGTGAAAATTTCATGTGCTTGAAAGAGAATGGCTACAAGGAAATCTAAGTTCAAAGGAGCTGAGAGTTGCAGATGCCAGATTCCTTTGGTTCCGATGCAGATGGACGGACAAGGCCAAGAGCACCTTGCAATGACTTTGCACTTTAAAAGCAGTTTGTGGTTCACCCCACGAGCCCTGGGACTTCCTGGGCACATCCAGAGCCTGGGAATGAGTGCCTTGGCTGGGCTTCAGGGATGGTGTGGAGCAGTTAACACAGCCAGGGTAATAAGGAAGGCGGAGGCCCTGCATTTTGTTGTTGACCAAACCCTCCTGTTGTGCCATGGGATCCGGGTGAGGTGCTGCAGTCAGCTGTGTTTTCTGTGGAATGGCTATTTGTCTGCTTTAGCTCCTTGACCTGGCTGAAGGGATGGGCGCACGCTGAGCAGCAAGGACAGAGAGCTGAGGGAAGAGAGGAAATGGGCTGATTAGGGCTGAATTAACTTAATGGATGTCTGTGGTCAAACAGCTCCACGGACCTGGGCACGGTGTGGAACGGAAGAATTCATGGTGCATATTTGTCTCCTGTTCCTTTTAGCTTGTTGGCCTCTGGCTCTGATGACCAGCATACCATTGTGTGGGATCCTCTGCACCACAAGAAACTCCTTTCTATGCACACAGGACACACTGCAAACATCTTTTCTGTCAAGGTATGTGGTTAGAAGGAATGAGCAGCTAACAGAAGCAGCAACCTGAGCAGCAAAAGGATAAATCCTTGCTGGAAAACATTTTCCTGCAAGCAGTTTTCCCCCCAAAAAAGTTTAATATTTCTAATTATGGGGGAAAAAGGGATTAAATCTGACATTGCACTTAGTTTATGCTGATCCCAGGCTTATTCTCTCTGTGAATTGGAAGGAAATGGTGGCAGCAAATTGGGATGAGTGATGAGGACACTCTCCTGTGTCCTGCTGTATCTGGTGACTCTTGAGTGTGCACACTGCCTGTGTAATAGGGAATAACATGGGTTAGCCCATGTTCCTGAAGCAGAATTCCTGCTCCATGTCAGCAGCCTCAGTGCTTCTCCAGCCTGAGTGTCCCATCCCTGTCCCGCAGTTCTTGCCGCACTCGGGGGATCGGATCCTCATCACGGGAGCTGCAGATTCCAAGGTGCACGTCCATGACTTGACTGTCAAGGAGACTGTGCACATGTTCGGAGATCACACCAACAGAGTGAAGCGGATTGCCACGGCTCCCATGTGGCCAAACACCTTCTGGAGTGCAGCAGAAGATGGCTTAATCAGGTACAGCATTCCAGTTGGTTTGGTTGTGGGAACCACCACAATGTGTGCTGTGCACTGAAGAGAGGCTGTCTCTGTACTAAACAGCTTAAACTCATCTCTGCCTTTCCTAAAACTGGAAAGATTTATCTTGTAGAGTCATAAATACTCTCCTCAGCTCCTCCATTTTCCTCACTGCTGGAAAGGGAGGCCAGGAAAGGAACAGGTCATGGCTTGGGAGTTAAATTTGGAACTTGGATAAATCTGTGCACATTATAGATCTACTTTTAATGATTATCCTGATACTGAGGCCTAGTGTGTGTGGAACTGAGGTGCTTCCAGTAACCTGTGGCACCAATGACTGTTGTTCGTGTCCTTGGTGTCATCTCTCTTAGCTGTGTCAGGAGGGGTTTAGGCTGGATATTGGGAAAAGGTTCTTCCCCCAGAGGGTGCTGGGCACTGCCCAGGCTCCCCAGGGAATGGGCACGGCCCCAGGGCTGCCAGAGCTCCAGGAGCGTTTGGACAGCACCCTTAGGGACAGGGTGGGATTGTTGGGGTGTCTGTGCAGGACCAGGAGTTGGACTGGATGATCCTGGTGGGTCCCTCCCAGCTCAGGACATTCCATGAGTCTCTTCCTGCTGTTACCCCGTGCCGTGTCTGCCCCCCTCCCATCCCTTTGCAGGCAGTACGACCTGCGGGAGAACAGCAAACGTTCCGAGGTCCTGATAGACCTGACTGAGTACTGTGGGCAGCTGGTGGAGGCCAAGTGCCTGACAGTGAACCCCCAGGACAACAATTACCTGGCCGTGGGGGCCAGCGGGCCCTTCGTGCGGCTCTACGACATCCGCATGATCCACAACCACAGGTAACAGCACCTGGCTTTGGGGGCACGTTTCTGGTGCAGGAATCTGCTCAGGGCTCTGGTGGGAAGAGGGACTTGCAGGGATCCAGCACTCCCCTGTTTCTGGGAAGTTTTGCTCCATTTTTTCTATCACCCAAAGTCTTTTTGATGAGTACAGCAGGGTGGTGTGAGGCTGGTGACCCCACAGCTGTGTGGGCAGCAGGCCTTGTCCTCGTGGGTGGACAAGAAAAGCCGGTGTAGATCAGGCTTCCAGCAGTTGGATGCTGTGGTTGTAACAAGGCTGTTCCTCTCTGTGGGTAGGAAGAGCATGAAGCAGAGTCCTTCAGCTGGCGTGCACACGTTCTGTGACCGGCAGAAGCCCCTCCCGGACGGGGCAGCTCAGTACTACGTGGCAGGTATGGGCCCTGCCCTGGGGGGGACTGGGGGTCACTGGGGGGCTTCACTGCCTGAGGAAGCAGAGTTCTGCCCGTCACACACAAACCCCCTGCTCAGAGGATCTCTTCTGTGGGATGCTCCATGGAATTGCAGGTTGTTTCACTGGGGTGGTGAGCTAGCCTTGCTGCTTCTTGTCCAGCATAAATGTGTTTTTGTCACTCTCACTGGAAAGTCAAGGATTGGATATAACCTGGGCTCTACAGGCTTTCCTGTACAGCAAAGCTGCTGTTCAAAATCTTTTTGGCACAGAAGTGACTTGTCCTCATCCTGCAGATGAAGAATCAGTGATGCAGTATCTGAGCAATCTAGATGACATTCTTCTCCAGTGCTCATTATTTACTATCTTTTACCCCAAAATGTTTGGTTCTTTTTTTAAGAAATATCTCAGACCAGCATGTTCAGCAGACCAGTTCTGACAGTCCTGTTCCTGATAAGTCCCACTAGAGGATTCCTCAGGTCCCCTGAATTGGTCATGCAACACATCTGCTGTCTGAAGAACAGAACCTGTGTGTGAGCTGAATATTGAGAAGCTTTGGTTTTGTTGTGCTGAGGGCTTTATTAAGGAAACCTAATTAGGGGGTTGAGGATGGAGGTATTTGCAGATGGCCACAAATCACAAAAGCCAAATCCTAGTGAATCCGTAGAACTGAGATTTGCTGGGTTCTGCAGGCTCGTTGTTCACAAGGCAGTTACAATTCTTGTCTTCATGTGGAGGTGGCTGTGCAAAATTGGAATCATGGAATCACAGAATGGTTTGGGTTGGAAAGGACCTTAAAGCACATCTTGTTCCACCCCCTGCCATAGGCAGGGGCACCTTCCACTGTCCCAGGTGGCTCCAAGCCCCGTCCAGCCTGGCCTTGGACGCTTCCAGGGATGGGGCATCGATACCCCGAACCTGTGAAAAGGCACCGTGCATGTTCTGGTTCCTCATGGAAGGACGCAGTAAATAGTGGGAAATGGAAAATCCCATAGGTGCTTGTGCTCCGTGGCTTTGCTCTTGTAAAAGGGAGCAGCTGGGGTAGGACAAAGACAACCATTAGGAGTTAAGGCAATAATTACGGACTTGTCCTCCCCACAGGGCACCTCCCGGTGAAGCTTCCAGACTACAACAACCGGCTGAGGGTCCTGGTGGCCACGTACGTCACCTTCAGCCCCGACGGCACCGAGCTCTTGGTCAACATGGGAGGGGAGCAGGTAAGGAGGCAGCAAAGCTTCACACTGGGTCACTGGACATTGTTGTGTGCTCTTGAAAACAGGAACAGCAACTTCTCTGTGGGTAATGTGATTGATTTTAAACTGCTTTCTGATTATTCAGACTAAATACTTGGGATTAGGGATATATTCGTTACGCTGTCACTGATCAAAGTTAAACCACGTTCTGTTGTGGTTTTCCAATTCACATTTCATTCTCTGGAAGAGGAGAAAGAAAATAAACAAAACCAGTTCTGGAACTGACCTTTGTTGACCTAGAAAGGATTTCATAACTCATTCTTGAAACATCAAACTGCTTCTGTAATAGAATGTAGTGAGTAAGGAACTTGGAGAAGCAAAGGCCTTCACCTGGAATATTGATTGCTTTAATTTTAAGCTCTGGGTGATATTCGTGGATCTTTTGTAAAGCCTATCAATGGAATGAGAAAATCCTCCTGACAGCATTAATCAGCGTGGATTAAACAGGACCTTTGCTTGTGGGCAGGTTGCACTGTGCTTGTCCTCTGCAGCTCTTTCTCACACGTGCACTCACTCCCTTTAGGAGAAGGTGAACCATGGGTCTGGCCTGGGCTGTCCACTCCTGTCCCAGTACAGCTGTAAATCAGGATTTCACAGGGAGTTTCTTGGGAAATACTGGTTTCATCTTAGAGAGACTCTTCCTCAGTGTCCTGCCTCTTTTGTGTCAGTTGGTGTTTGGTTTCTTCATTATCACTGTGTTAATTGAAATATCTTAGTGGCTTGATTGAACTGTGAAGCTTTCTGAGCAGGTTGGTCAGTGGTCAGGTCATCTTTTAAGTTCTGCAGGTGTGGGGCAAGACCAGGTTCCTGTTTCTCAGTGTAACTCTCTCTGAACTGGGCTGGCCTGGGACACAGCCCAGTTACTGCTGCCGTCCCTTGTGTGTCCATCTATGAACAAGATTCCCAGTGAGAAAACTGGAAATAGCAAACACAAACAGGGAACTGTGCACCTACTGAGCCCTCTTTTATTTCTGACTTGAGCATCTGTTTTGCAGACTTGTCTCATGCTCTTTTTTCCTTTCCTTAGGTCTATTTGTTTGATCTGACATACAAACAGCGACCATACACTTTTCTCCTCCCAAAGAAGTGCCACACTTCAGGGGGTAAGTGTGATGCTGTCACAAAGGGAGTGAACAGCAGAGTGAAGTTCTGTGCTACACCACTCATTTTCAGGGTGCAGGAGGAAAATGAAGCAGGGTGTGGGTGTTGCTGGGCTGTTTGTGCAGTGCAGTTCATACCCTGAGCTCCAAAATCCTTCTGCAGAGGGGCAAAACATGAGGGCAGAAGTGACCTGTGGAGAGGGGTGTTTGTGAGCTGAGAGTGCCTAAAGCTGTGCTCAAGGATTAAGCAGACTTTGTCAGTGGTTGAGGTGCTGGTATCCTCCCAGACCATTCCAGGATTCAGTGCTACTCCAACTCTGGCCTAAGATCAGTCGAAGGTAATTCCCTTCAGGCTGCCCTTGCTGTGTGTGAACTCTTAGTTCTGTGTGGGTCTGGTTTTCTGATCTAGAATTGTATTGCAAAGGACGCTGCAGAGATTTGTAAATACAAGAAGTAGTAAATATAAGAGGACAAATCAAATCCAGGTGGAGTCATGGAAGTTTTGTTTCTGCTCTTGAGTGGGGCTGCCGTGTTGGCTTGGCCCTGCTGTAAAATAAACCCTGAGTTTGTATAATCTACACTGATATTTAGCATGGTTGTATATTTCTTTTTCTAACCTCCAGAAGTGCAGAATGGAAAAACCTCTACCAATGGAGTGTCCAACGGGATCCATCTCCACAGCAACGGCTTCCGCTTGTCTGAGGGAAGGGCACACGGGAGGTGAGGGCACAGCTGCCCCTCCGGGGGGTTCTCTAGCTTTGTCCTTGTCCTTTGCCCCTCGCCTGGGTGAGGTGCTCCCAAAAAGGTGTGAAGTGCAAATCCCCTTGCCCCGTTCCTGGGTTGCCAAGTGGCCTCTGTCCTTGGGGCTGTGTTGGCCTCTGGTGCCTGGGCTGTGAACAGGAGTCAGACCAGGCAAGAGCATCCTGGGGGAAATTGTCCATGAGGATTTTTCCTCTCTTATGATGAATTAAGGTGGACAAAACTAAGAAATTATTTTTCAGACCTGGAAGCAAAGTGTCCTGAGTGGTGGTTGCTTCCTGGCCCGCAGGAACTGTGCATTGATAGAGGCTGCCAGGTGAAGGAACCTTGCTTCCCTTTGCCATTTTTTGGGCACTTGCCTGCTGCAAACTGAACCAAAGCAGCCAGAATTGTTCTGTGACAACAACACTGGAATCACTACTGCCATTTCTAGCGCGGGAGCTGGGACCAGATGGAGCCTCTTGTGTTGCTCCTGCTGATTTCTTTCTTTAAGAGCAAAATGCAGTTGGGGCGAAGCAGCAGCAGCACATCTTGCTGGCTGTTTTTCTTCCAGCTGATGAGACTTGGTTCTAAGTCGAGGCACTTATTTAATACCATATATGGGTAGTCTGGGTTCCTCCAAAGTCACTTTGTGGAATGTTTCAGCTCCTCTCCTCTAGATGGCCCCTCCACCGCGGCAGCGGGAATGGGGCTGGAATTTTGGGTTGCGGAACATGGGCCTGGTGAGCTCAGATGCTTCTGCATTTGCATTGTTGTGCATTGCTAAAAGAGGATTGGAAATGTTGTTTATGCAGTCGAAACAAAGATGTATTGGTGAAGTCTGATGCTTAAAATACCCACTGCTCATTTTGGAGTGTGTCTCTGTAGATGAAGAAGAAATGGAAACAGTCAAATGGTGGTCACACTGATGTAGTGAGAGTGCTGCAGGGTGGGGAGGCCCTGGCACAGGGTGCCCAGAGCAGCTGTGGCTGCCCCTGGATCCCTGGAAGTGTCCAAGGCCAGGCTGGACGGGGCTTGGAGCAACCTGGGATAGGGGAAGGTGTCCCTGCCCGTGGCAAGGGGTGGAATGAGATGAGCTTTAAAGTCTCTTCCAACCCAGACTGTTCTGGAATTCTGTGGTCAAAACCAAACTTTTCTCTTGAACTCAGGTTCTTCAGGTCCAGACTCCCTTTTGCTTTTTCCTGAATCTTTTATTAGCAAGTCCAGCAAGCATTAGCTAAGCTGGAACTGAACACTGCAGACTCTGACCTGGAGTTAAGCATGTTCAACTTACCTGTGCTGCTCCCTTCTTCCCCTGCAGCCCCCAAGTGGAGCTGCCCCCGTACCTGGAGAGGATCAAGCAGCAAGCCAACGAGGCCTTCGCGTGCCAGCTGTGGACCCAGGCCATCCAGCTGTACAGCAAAGCTGTGCAGAAGGCCCCCAACAACGCCATGCTCTACGGGAACAGAGCTGCGGCCTACATGAAGCGCAAGTGGTAAGGGGGCAGGGTCACCCTGGGTGACTCCTGGGGCCACCTGGGTGAAGGACCTGGTTTCCCTCTGTGCAGGCAGGGTTGGGGTTATCAGATTGAGCCATGATTGGGCATCTCTGGCACAAGGGGATGGTGCAGCAGTCTGTGCTGGAGAAGTTCTGGAGAGCACAGCTGGTAGCAGCCCATTGTTTCACCTACTGATGTGCTGAGTGATCCTTTCCTGTTTAAAAAGAAAATCCACATCTGATTCACAGCATTCTGGGTGTCTCCAAGGGTGTTTGTGTGTCTTTGGGTGGTTCTGATCTGCATTAAAGAAGGGCTCTTAAATCTGCTGTCAACACATGACTTAATGGTGACTGTGCTTTATAACATCTGACAGAAGGCTGTTTTAGGGCTGCTGGGGTGGCTTTGGTTGCTGCTTTATCCAAGTACCTCACACTGCAGACACTCAGACCTGGTGGTTCCTGTGTTACCCCGGTTAACCCACACTCCCTTTGACTGCAAACAAACCTCTGGGAGGGATCTGGGGAGGTGGCAGATCCTGGCAGTCTGGAGGGGATTCTGCCCTGGTGGTTGCAAAACACCCTGTCAGCCTCTGCAGTAGGTAATGTCTGCTCTGACCAGTGGCCAGAGCTGCATCTGCAAGATACAGCTGAGTTATTTTAGTGCCTGTCCCCTTGAGCAGAGTAAGACTGAGTAGCATGACTTGCCATTAACATATTTAAAATAGCTGTGGTCCTTCATCTCCATTTGCTTTGTGAGGATATCCTTCTCCTTTCCCTGCTGAAATCCCTAGTATGAATTCTCCTCTCTTCTTGCCAAGATAAAGAGCAGCCAGCAGTTGTTGTGACTGTTGGTAACTGGCCTACTGGCTGTTTTGCAATAGCAGAGATTTGGGAGCTGCCTCAAAAAGACCTCAGTGTTCAGAGAGAGAAGAACAATAGGTTGGGATTAAGGGATGGAACACAGAAGCTGAGTGCTGATCTCATGAATGACATTTTTCTTATAGGAATCGTTTTTCCCAAAGGATGTTGGCACATCTGAACCTTTCAGTGTGTCAGCTACTGCTTTGCCACAGTTTTGGGTAGCAGGAAGATGTGAAAAACATAGACACAGTGGGTTTCTGTGGCATGCAGGGGGTAGGATTTAAATAGCACTGAGCTGATACCTTCCAGGTGCAGAAAAGGGGCACTTTTCTGCTAGGAACAGTTTGTGGAGAGGGGAGAAGGTGGCTGGGATGTCACTGAGCAGGAGGAGAGGCAGACAGTGACCCAGGCTGAACCACCACGTGTCTCTGAGGTGTTCTTGATGTCTGGAGCAGTAACAGGTACAGGCCACCCTCAGAACCCTGCAGGTCCTGCTTTGGCCTCATTCTCTGAATAACAGAGAGAGCAAGAAAAAAGGAAGGTCTGTAATTTCCTAACCTCCCCCTGCTCATCTCCCTTAAGATGCTGCTCATATTTTCCAGCACTTCTAAGGCTGTCCTTTGAAATTTTGCTCCTAAAAGCCAACTGCATCCCCCTCTGGATTGCTTTCAGCAGTCCACGTTGGCAGTACTGAGCTGATTTCTAGTTCTGCACAAGCTGAGTCAATCCTGTAACAAAGGGAGAAGTCAGAGCCCGCTTTACATCCCACCATGTCCGTTTTCCCACCAGTCTGTTGGGCTGCCAGCGCTGGTAGTTGAGCTTGAAGGATGCTTGAGGGTGGCAGAGCAGTTTAAAAGCCCAGTCAGGTGTGCAAATGTGAGACACCTGTCTGTCATCCTAACAGGTGACTTGCGTTCCCTCTTTCTCTGACTAAAAGGGGCCTATTCTGCGTGTCCTGAATTAGCCCTGGCAGCACTGCAGAGGCAGCCCTGGAGAGCCCTGTTCCTGCTGCAGATCTCATGGGCAGGGCATTCCACCCTCTGCTGTGCTGGGCAGCAGCCAACACCCACCTGGACAGGAGGGAGCTGCAGGGTGAATGGTTTGTAAAACATGCTCCTGCAAGATTTGGAGCTCCCCTTAGTGAGTCCAGTCACTGGGACCCCTCTTCGCTGTTCCACCTGAGCATGAGGAGGAGCTTCTTTACTGTGAGGGTGACAGAGCACTGGGACAGGCTCCCCACAGGGGGTGTGGAGTCTCCTTTACTGGAGATACTTAAAAACTGTCTGGACACAATCCTGAGGAATGTGCTGTAGGGAGCCCTGTTTGAACAGGGAGGGTGTCCTGCATGACCTCCAGTGGTCCCTTCCCACCTGAGCCTTCCTGTGCTTCTCTGACAAGGGTTTCACGTGATCTAAAATGGTTGCTCTGTGAATTCATCATCTCCTTGGGGGTGTTTTGGACTTTGGTAGGTGCAGTGCCCAGAATCCTGGAATGGTTTGGGTTGGAAGGGGCCTTAAAGCCCATCTCATCCCATTCCCTGCCATGGGCACGGATGCCTTCTGCTATCCCAGGCTGCCCCAAACCCTGTCCAGCCTGGCCTTGGACAATTCCAGGGATGGGGCAGCCACAGTGGGGCATGTAGGTTACAGGTATGAAACATCATTATTATTATTATTAACCATCAAATGGAGCCTTGGCACTCAGCCTTGCCCTGCCAGCCTGAGCTGAGCTCCACACCAGGCTCAACAAGTCCCTCCTGCTCCTGGGGTGCAGCCAGAGACAGCCCCATTCCCACAGCCCTGAGCTCAGGGAACCAGGCTGTAAACAGGATACAGATCCCAGTACAGCCCAGTCTGCTGTAACGTCACTTCTAAAACTCCAGGGTTTTTTCCTGTAAAGGTGAGAAAAGGTTCCTGCTTGATTCATGAGTGCATTTGTGGTGGGAGGTCCTGCGGCTCCCGGCGGGGCTCCGTGGGCCGGAGCTGTGCCGTGTGTCCACACAGGGGCACGATTGAGCTGCGACAGGGAGCCCGCCTGGCACGGGAGGGCTGTGCTGCCTGGCCAGAGGGCTGCTGCATCCTCCATCTTCAAAGGACTTCCCGAAATGTGCTGCAGCAGGGAGCTCTGCTCTCTTGGATTTAAAATGGCAGGTCGGGGCTGGCGGGGCAGCCTGGTGTGGTCACATCCCAGAGCTGCCTGTGGGCGTCTGCAGAGGCCTTGGGGAGGCTGGGCTGGGTCAGGTGGTGCCCCCGAGTCACAGCAAATGCTGTTAGTGAGCTCCTGGGGTGTGGGATTGTGTAGAGAGCTGGAAACAACAAGCTGTGGAGTGAAATGAGGGCTGGGAAACAGCAGTGGAAAATGTTTGCTGTTGCTGCTTGGGCTGGCTAATCCACCACTCCCTTTTCCTCAGGGATGGGGACCATTACGATGCTCTGAGGGACTGCTTGAAGGCCATATCCCTAAATCCGTGCCACCTGAAGGCCCATTTCCGCCTCGCCCGCTGTCTCTTTGAACTCAAGTATGTGGCAGAAGCACTGGAGTGTCTGGATGACTTTAAAGGGAAGTTTCCAGAACAAGCACACAGCAGTGCCTGCGATGCACTAGACAGGGACATCAACGCTGCCCTCTTCTCCAAGAGTGATAACGGTGAGTGCTGCTGCTCCTGGGCTTCTCCAAGGTTACACTGAAATCTAATGAGCACACAAGGACTTTAAACTGCCCCTCTGAAGTAAAGCTCCAACTTCTGAGAGAGATTGATTGTTGCTGTGCACAAAAACTGGCCTGAGCCTGTTCTTTCCTTGTGCCTGGTCCTGGTTTGCTCTTGAATGTGATAAAAGGAGTCTGATGTAGCCAGGAGATAATCTGGAAGGAAGGAAGCTCGTGCTCTGAGCCCAGCTCCCTGCTGGAATTGTCCTTAACTCTTCTCTAAGGCTGCTGGGGTCTCCTGGGGTGCTTTTTGCTTAGAACTCCCCCAGTGGTGCTGAGGGAAATGTGTTGTCCTTCCAGCTGAAGACAAGAAGGGGGGAGGCCCCATCCGGCTGCGAGCCACGGGCCGCAAGGACTCCATCTCTGAGGACGAGATGGTGCTGAGGGAGCGCAGCTACGACTACAAATTCCGATACTGCGGCCACTGTAACACCACGACGGACATCAAAGAGGCCAATTTCTTTGGCAGGTATGCTGGCAGGTGGTAGCAGGGCTGTGGGACAGAGTGAGCCGCAGCAGGGTGCTCTGTTCTGTGGGGTAAAGCTTCACGTGTGGCCCCATGTCCCCGTTCATGAAATGACACGGACACTGGTTTGGACGGTTGGGAAAAGCTGATGGGATCCCTCCTCCTGCGTGGCTGCATGAGCAGCTGGTGAGGAGCAGATCCACAGAGGGCCTGGTTGGGCTAGCACTTCAGAAATCCATTTGGGATTGAAAACAGGGCCTCTGGGGATGCAGGGAACCAGCATGGGGAGCTTTACCTGGATCTCTAAGTGTGAGGGGTGTCAGCCTGCTGATGGTAGAAGCCCTTTGAGATTCTCAGCCTGCTGGAGCCTGGCTCTTGAGTGTGACCCAGGCTCTGCTCCTCTGCCCTAGCAATGCCCAGTACATCGTCAGCGGCTCGGACGACGGCTCCTTCTTCATCTGGGAGAAGGAAACCACCAACCTGGTGCGCGTGCTGCAGGGAGACGAGTCCATTGTGAACTGTCTCCAGCCTCATCCCAGCTACTGCTTCCTGGCCACCAGCGGCATCGACCCGGTCGTGCGACTCTGGAACCCCAGGCCGGAGGTAAGAGCTGCAGTCAGAGCCTCCCGTGTCGTCGGATGGTCTTTGCTGCCGTCTTTCCCTGCTGGGCTCTCCCGTTGCAGCAGCAGGAACAGCCCCTCTGGGGTGCTGAGTGCTGTCCCTCGGTGTCTTGCAGAGCGAGACCCTCAACGGCCGCGTGGTCGTGGACATGGAAGGTGCTTCCCAAGCCAACCAGCGGCGGATGAACGCGGACCCGCTGGAGGTGATGTTGCTGAACATGGGGTACCGGATCACAGGACTGACCAGTGGTGGGGCTGGAGGCTCAGATGATGAAGACAGCTCAGAGGGGCAAGTCCAGTGCCGGCCCAGCTAAAAGAGAACTGCCTCTCCTTCCTCTAATTGTTTGGCTGAAAGGGAACCGAGTTTCCTTGGTCCTGAACTTTCTCTGGTGAATGACTGCACTGTTTCGCACTATGCACAGGGTAGGACAAGCTGGCAGGGGCAGGAGCGGCCGTCTCTAAACCATCACCTCCTCCTCCTCCTCCCCCTCCTCCATGGCAGTGCAGTCCGGGCTTTGCCTTTAGTGGAATTTAGTCCCAACAGGGGTCTTTGAGTTGTCTGTGAGCAGTGTAACTGGTGATTATTTTTCCAGAGCTGCTGTATGATCTGGTACAGGGGCTGTTGCCTGCATTGCAGGGGGGATGTTAAATTCCTGAATAAAATACAAACCTAGGGCAGGGGTTATGGAATGAATTTACTGCAGTGATTTTGAAAGCTTGACTGTGCTACCAGCCTGTCTAGAGGCCCCTGGTTTACGGTTGTTGGCCACGAAACACCTGTTTTGTCCCATAACATCTTTCTTCTGGCTTCCATCGCAGACACGTCAGCAGATGTAGCTGTGCTGTATTGAGGACTGGAGGTTGCCTGTCTCGTCCCCCTGTCTTAGCTGAGGGATCAGTGAAGGCACTGGGTGTGTGCAGCAGCTCCGCGGGGCAGGACGAGCTCGCCCAGTTCTGATACTCCTCCTGTGGTCCCTGAGCCCGTGGAGGGAGGTGACAGCAATGGGCACAGGTTGGATCAGAGGCCTAGGACTTGTGTAGCTAAAGCTGCTGAGGAAGGGGCAGGTGACAGCACCTCTCCATTGCCCAGGGTGTGTAGCTGTGTTTGCTTTCTCCTCTCCTGTGCGGGAGCTGAGAAGGTTGTCACCGTGGGAATGATGCAGCTACAGTCTGCAGTTGTCAGAAGCAGCGTTTTTGTGCAGCCAGCTGCTCTGTCTTGGCCAAGGTGGGCCTTCCCTGCCTCCTTGTTGGTGTAACATCGGATGGATTCATGGTCCTCTCAGGAACCCTCCTTCCTCTTCCTGCTCTCCACGCCCTGACTGGCTGCAGAGCCAGGAGCACACCTGGAAACACAGCACTGTACTTCCATTCCTTCCCCCTCCTGTAACACACAGCCCTGTTTCCCCTCTCACAGTTGCCAAACACTAAATACCCCACAGATCTTACACAGCTGTGCTACAACCACCTCTGGAGGTTGTTTTTTTCTAGGACTATCAACTAAGACCAAAGAGCCCCTGGAGATCTGAACCGCTCTGCGCTGTCTCGTGTCTCTTCCTGCCGAAGGTCTGAACATGTTAGCCGTGGTCCCAGGGGTGTGAGGTGTGTGTCTGGGAGCGTGTGCGCGTGTGTGTGTGCTGTTCTTCCATGTGGTGCAATCCCTGGTCTTCCTGTTGCTGCCGTGGAAAGATGAGAGGCCTCCCTTTCCTCCCCCGGCTGCCTCTGGCTGCCAGGCGCTGCCGAGCACGGCTGCGCGGGGTTGCCCGAGCCGGGGCTGCCTCTGCCTTCCAGAACAGTCCTGGACACGAGGAGGGAGAGAGGTCAGCGGGCAGCATCTCTCCAAGGACTGTTCCCTGCAGAGAGAGAGAACTGGGACCTGAGGGTGCCCCTCCGACAGAGACTCGCCTGCTCTGTCCCGGGGTGAAGGCCGAGCTCGCCCCGGTGCTGTGGGAGCCCCTCAAAGGGACGAGCTCCCCGTGTGCTCTGCCCGGCTGTGGTGGCCTCCCCTCTGCTGCTGAGGCAGAGCTCACCTGGGCCAGGTGTCCCTCAGCTCCTGGGGCAGGTCTGTTTGTTCTCACGCAGTACCTGTGACTGTTGAGTTCACCTGGCTGGGGGTGCACCCCTGGCACTTGCTGCTCTTCCAAACCCAGAGGCAGCAGAAAATTCTCCTCACTTGGGTGACTTTCTGACATGGTCTGCCCTTTTCTTTTTTTGTTTAAGGCTTCCTACTTAGATGCATCCTCTTTTTTTTTTTTTTTTTCCCCTCTTCTCCTCCCACTCAAACTTTTTTTTCAGCTTTCAGTAGACAACGTCTGCAGACTTTGATTTTTAAACTGAGAGACCGAGATGGAAAGCTCTGAAGAGAACAGACCTCTCCCTCCCCATTCACCTTTTGCTGTGGCAGCTATTTTTTGGTTTTTTTTACCCTTGTGAGACAGTGCAGCTCTTTTACCTGCCAGTTGCAGTGTGAAAGCAACCAGATTCCCTGCCTCTGCAGTGGGTTGCTGTTTTTAATGGCTGCTTTGGTTAAAAAAAAGATTAATAATAATAGGGGAGAAGGGGAGAGAAAAATCTTTCTGCCTCTAGCCCCTTTTCCCCTTGCTGTGGGCAGATTACCTGCTTGTCGCTTGTTAACGAGGAATTTGTATTTATTGGTGAAGGAAAAAAACATGCTGGGGAAGTCAGGAGATGTTGCTTTATTGACCTCTGCTGTTTACTTCAACCCCCTCTTTGGGAAAGCTTCTTCCTGCTCTTTCTGGTTAACTCTTTCTAGCCTGGGATATGCAGGGATGCCTCCTTTATTTTTGTATTCTAGCAATGGGCTCTCCGTTAGGAGACTCTAGGATTCTCTTAGTGTTGCAGTGACCATTGCTTCTCGCTTTTTCGAGTACTAAAGATGATCATCTCGTAAACTTTGCCCCTGCAGTTGTAGAGGTAACACACGAGCCTTACTGCCCTCATTAGAAGGAGCAGAAAACTTGTTTCTCTGGTCCCTGGAAGAGAAAGGGTTAAGCGATTAAACAATTCTTTGTTCTAGTTCTTTCTTGGTGTGTTTTGTTTGGGGGATCGTGGTGGCTTTGTTCTACCTTTGTCCTCTGTTCGGGTGGGTGGAGGGTGGCCTGGTTGGGCCAGGTGCTGTCTGTTCTTCAGAGAACAGAGGCTCCAAAAACTTGAGTGGGGAGGGGGCTGGGGAGCCCAAAACGTGGCCCACGAGCCGTGGTGGCCACGGAGTCGGTGCTGAGTTAATCTCTCCAGGTTTGGGAGCTCGGAGCTGTCAGTGGCGTGAGGGTTTGGAGCTGCCTGGGAGGAGGGGAGGGAAGCACGTCCTGCAGAGCTGCTCCAGCAGTCCGAGGGTCTGAGGGGCTTTGTCAGAGACAGCACAGCTGTAAAAGCCCGGTGAGGTCCCTGCTGAACCCAGAAGCCAGAGGTGGGCGAGTGGAGGCACAGAGCTGCACGAGCCCGTCCGGCCTTGCGGCTGCTCTGAAAGAGCCCCTGGGCCGGGGCAGCGGAGCCCCGGGGACCCGGGCAGAGCCGGGGTCACCTGCCCAAGTCACCCCGTTACTGAGGGACCTCCCGAGGAGTTCCTGTGTCAGCAGCAGCACATTCCCTGCCTCACGTGGCGTGTCCAACACCAGCCTTTGGACCCCGAGATGTTCCTTTGCTAAAGGATCTCACAAACTCGCTTTTTCCTCTGGGTTCCTGCTGCAAAACCTCCCAAGTATTTCCTTGCTCTCCAAGCTGCAGGCCTTAGGGGAGAGTTGGAAAACCAGGCTGTTATTTTCAGAATCCATTTGAACTCTTCTCTTAAAAATTCCTGTTGGACACCTTTCAGCCGAAGGTCTTTCGAGGCCTCTTCATTTCAAATCCTGTCTGATATAAATTATTGCTTTAAGAGGCAGCTCTGCTGTAACAAAGCAATGAGCATCCATAGCTGGAATTGGCAATCAGCTAATTGGGTCAGCTCTTGGAGTGAGTGGTTGGAAGCTGAGTGTTTGAATTGTGGGTGGAAATGGGTAGAAGGACCCAGAAAATGAGTTTTATTTGTCATTTGGATGAGAGGATTGGGTTGAGGAGGCAGAGGAGGGATATGCTCTGAGATGTGGGGGGAGGAACAGTTGCAGCCTGACTGACAAATTCACTTTTCTCTGATGGAACTGTTGGCAGTGCCAGCAACAAAACTGCAGCGGGCTCGAGATGGGTCCTGTGTCTGAGCAAAATGGGAGCAGCGTGTCGGGAATCTGCCTGCTGTGGGTGCCAGGAGCAGCTCAGTCCTTGTAGCTGGCTCAGGCCTTGCTGCTGCAGGAGAGGAGACTGACGGGGACCCCCTTCAGGGCTGGCCTGGAGAGGAGCTGGGTCTTGTCCTGGATTTCATGCTGAGAAATCACCATGACCAGCACTTGGCTCTGGGAGCGCTTCCACTGGTGCCCTTGTCCCTGAGGAACCCGTGGCTGTTCCTTTAACCATGGAAGTTGCCCTGTGGATGGGCTGTGGCAGCCGGAGAGGGAGAGCGAGGAGGAAATGCAGCTTCCCAGTGACAGGGAGAGAGAAAAGCCCCGAGGGCTGGAGCTGAGGGCCGGGGTGGCTCAGGGCCACTTTTGGGGAGGGTGGCTGAGCCTGGCGCGTCCCGTGGGGGTGTGAGTGGCACCAGCAGAGCCCCGAGGGACGTGTTTGGCTCACACTGAGCCAGGAGAGGCTCTCGGGCTGCACAGACCGGAGCAGGGGAACAACACAACCCCAGCGCAGCCTCCCCTGCGGGGCCGGGGAAGGACACGGGGCTGGTGTCCTCCATCAGCCCGAGCCTCGGTGACATTTCCAGTCAGCTCCTGCTGCCGCCTCGGCTGTCAATGTCAGGAGGGGGAGGGGATCTCCTCCTGGAGTGCTTTGGTTCTGGCAGTCCCTCTAATGTTCGAGCTGTCACAACAGGGAAGGTTCCCAAGGAAGCGCTGCTGAACAGGAGCTGGCTGGGCGCCTGCTGCTTCCAGGCTGTGCCCTGAGCCAGCCTGGGAACGGGAGGTACCCGAATCCCGGCCGGGCTGGGCTCCAGGCTGGGCTGGGACAAACCCACAGTGCCCCATCCTCTCCCCTCAGGAGGGCTCTGGGTCACCAGGGTCCGAGGAGCACACTGGCACCTGCCGGGAGCAGGGACGTGTCCCCGTTGTCCCGAGGATGTTCTGCCTGAGGGGAGGAGAGGAGCCATCGGTGACGAGTCCCTGGCAAACCCTTTTGTTTCTCCTCAAACGAGAGCTTGCACAAACAATGGTGGCACCATTCCTGCTCTGCACATCGATCCAGTGCTGTAGTCAGGCAAGAGAGCTGCAATAAAACCCTGGCCTTTAATTTTATGCATGGAGAACTTCTTACCTGCTCTCCCCTCCCTGTCCTTCCCCCCCACAGTTCCTTTTCCAACTGCAGCTATTTTTCCCTGCTGACTTCAGGTGTTTTGTATTCTGCTTAGATCAATAGCAGCACAACAGCAGCAGCTTTCCAGTTGTCACCAGGAAGACCCTGCTGTCAGCTCCAGCTCAGCCCTGCTCTGCCGGGGCTGGAGAGCCCTTGTGCTTCCCTGACAGACACAAAGAGCTGCACAGCAACCCAGTGCTCTATTGATTTTGGTTTTAATTATTTTTTTTTTTAATCCAGCCTGGGGAAAGCTGTGTTCTTCCCGAGCTCCAGCAGCTGGGCTTGCCTTCCTGCACTTGGTTTATGAGGGAGGGAAGTGTCTGAACTGCCCCTTGCCCAGGCGGGAGGTGGCACTGCGGGGACACGTCCTGCTGAGGCTGTCAGTGTTGTCCCTGCTGCGTGGCTTTGCCAAGGAGCTGGTCCCTGGTGATATCCTGCTTAGCAGCCTCCCAGCCATGAGCAGGAAGAGCAAATCCATTGCCTAATCCGACAAACGTGCCAGGACCACATTAGCTGATGTGAACATTGGCCCTCATTCATGGCTTTTTCACAATCTCTGATATTTATGTTGGCCTGGAGCAAATCAATGCCAGGACTTTTTTCTTCGTCGAACAAAAAGTGTTCGCTGAAACACAACCTTTGTGTGCATCTTCCATCCCAAGTGCCAAAACAGAATCACAGAATGTAGAGGGTTGGAAGGGACCTTAAGGAGCATCTCATTCCACCCCTGCCCTGGGCAGGGACACCTTCCACTGTCCCAGGCTGCTCCAAGCCCCATCCAACCTGGCCTTGGCCACTGCCAGGGATCCGGGGGCAGCCACAGCTGCTCTGGGCACCCTGTGCCAGGGCCTGCCCACCCTCACAGGGAAGGATTTCTTCGTCTTATCCAATCTAAATTTCCCCTCTTTCAGTTTGAACCCCATTACTCTTTGTCTTAAAAGAGGAAATCAGAAACCAAAGCACCAGCCATGGCTTTGCTCTCAAGAGTGATTGATTTCCTCAGCTTTCTCTCTTTTGGAGACTATTTTGTGAATTCCTTTTCCATCAGGAGTGTGACCAGAGGCTGTTTTTCAGCTCCTGGCACAGTGACAGGTCCTGCAGGGACCCTGCCCACGCTGCAGCTCCACGTGAGCTCCAGGCAGAGGGCTCCAGGTCCATCCCGACGCCCCTGGAGCAGCTTTCACAGGATCATGGAATTTCAGGGCTGGAAGGGATCTCTGGAGGTCACCCAGCCCAGGCAGGGTCACCCAGAGCAGGGGACACAGGAACACCTCCAGGTGGGTTTGGGATGTTTCCAGAGAGGGAAATTCCACACACTCCCTGGGCAGCTGTGCCACCCTCATGGAAAGAAGTTCTTCCTCGTGTTCTTGTGTTTTACTTTACAGCCATTGCTCCTCGTCCTGTCTCTGGGCACCACTGAACAGAGTCTGGCACCGCCTTGGGGATATTTCCATCTTGGAAAGGCTTTCCTAAACCATGGTCTGGGCTGGGAAAGCAGGTGGGATGTTGGATAAAGTCTCGAGGGGTTGGTAGAGGTGAAAGAACGTGTTGTGTGTTACTGAGCTACTTGTGTTGACAGCTGAGTGCCCGGGGGGAGCTGCTGTGGCTCGAAGGGGGAGAGGCCACCTTGACATGAGACTTCAGTGACATTTTCTGCTGCCACAGTGACCCCTCCGAGGTGGGCAGATATCACCCATCTCCCGGGCTCTCTCCTGGAAGCCTCGGGAGCCTAAAGCTCAGTGTGTCAGTGCTGTTCTGTCCTGGAATGGAGAACATCCACGGCTGGACTCAGCCTAACGAGTGGGGAAAGGCAGGGAAGGGAAAGCAGGACACGAAGCAGGGAAAAGCCTTTGGTGAAGGAGAGGAATGTCGGTAAAAAGCGGGAGCTGTAAGTTTGTGATGAGCGTTGGGACCGGGGTTTGTTGATCCCCAAAGGCCACCTTGGCTCTGCGTTGCCACACGTGCAGGAAGGGGCCAAGGCTGTTTATTGTCACTGCCGAGCCCCCTGGCACAGCAGCGTGACACCACGGGCTGTCCCGGAGAGCCTCGGCCGCGCCGTGCCTTGACGGGAAACACGGGCTCTGTGTGAGGAGGAAACGAGCGGCTTCCAAGGAAAACGTGGAAGGATGCAGAGGCTGGAAGGCGGACACTGGCACTTCTCCTGCACCCCTGGAGCAGAACATCCCCATCGCGGGCTGGGCTGGGGCAGCCCTGACCTCCCTGTGCTCCCGTCCGCTCCCGCGGGTCTCACTCCGTGTTCCCAGTGCGTTGCGCTGGGTGGAAATCTGGAATAAACACATTTCTCCACCTTCCTCGAGCAGTTTGAATTTAACTTCCTAATAAAGCGATCGTTATTTTTCTAACCCTCGTTTCTCCGTCTGTGAATGCTGCTGCTGCTGCTCTGGCAGTTCCTCCCCGGTGCCGGGGGGCTCCGCGGGATGGTTATTTCTGCTCCTGCGCTTCCCTGAGGGGCTCCGCGGGGGCTCCTCCAGCTCGCGGCCCTGCGGACAGCGACGGGGCCGCGGTGGCTCCGCAGGCGGGGGGACGGGCGGAGGGACCCGCCAGGAGGGGCTGTCCCGGGGCCGGGGCGCTGGGCCACGCGGGGCTCCGGGCCCGGTTTGGGGTGCTGGTCNGCGGGGGCTGGGCCCGGGACGGGACCCCCTCGCCTCCCCCGGGGCCTCCCCTCACCTGTCCCGGAAGCCCCCGCGCTTCTCTCGGGGCCCCCTCGCCCCTCTCGATCCCCTTTCGCCCCTCCCGGGTCCCCCCTCGCCTCTGTCGGGACCCTCTCCCTGCTTTCCCCCTTTGCCCTTCCCGGGTTCTCCCGGAGCCCCTCCCGGGGCCCCATCTCCGGATCCCTTCTCGTTTCCCTTGGACCCCCACCTCGTCCTTCCCGGATTCCCGTTGCCCCTCCTGAGTCCCCCGACCTCGCTCTTCCTGGGGCCCCCTCGCCGTTCCCGGCCCCTCTCCCCCTTCCCGGCCCCTCCGTCCTTCCCGGGGTGCTCGGCTGCCGCGGGACCGTGTCCCGGGGAGGGGCTCGTTCTTGCAGCCGGGGCGAGTGCGGGGAAGGCTCTGCGCTGAACGGGCTTGTCCCCGCAGGAGCGGGAGGGGAGGGATCCAGGGGAACGTGGGAAGGCTGTTCTGGAGCAAAGGTTTGGCCGCTGGGATCTGAGACCACCCCGTGCCCCGAGGGGAGTCTCGGTGCGTTCTTTTCATGAGTTGGGACTGGATTTGCCTTCCCAGGCTCGGCAGCCAAGTGTGGGCAGGCTCCAGAGAGAACTTGGGACTTTTCCTCCGGTCGTGGGAACGTGGAAAGCTGTGGCTATGGGGGTTGTCTGGGCACAGCGAGGCTTGTTTTTCCAGCTTCCTCTTCCCCTCGGGTTCCCATCGGGTGATGTTTACTGAGCCGGGGCTCGAAGTCAGGTAGAAGATGTGGTGTGGGGTGTGCCGGGATCGGGAACGGCCCGGAGCTCTCCTCGCCCAGGAGAGGCTGCACTTCCCCTCTTGCCGCCTCTTTTATCTCTTTTATCTCTTTTCTTTCTTGATTGTTTGAAATTTTCACCTCAGCCTTTTCCTGGAGGATTTTCCAGAGCTTTTTAACATTCCTAACCCCAGCTGGGAGTGCTGAAGGGAGCTGCCAGAGCCACTCAGGGAGAGAGGAGAGAGAAATCAGAGGGAGAGCAGCAAACCTGAGGATGGGAGAGGGCTGGAGAATGTGGGAGAGGGCTGGAGCGTGACCTGGAGTATTCCCTTCTACGTGATAATGATGGAAGGAGGCTGGCATGTAGGTCTGATAATGCAAGGGGTTTGGCATGATGGAAGGGGGTTGGATATAGGTCTGCTGCTCCCTGGGGCTGTAAATATCCATCAGGGAGAACGTCTGTGAAACAATGGGATCGTTTAGGTCAGGGAATGCTCTTCCTAGAGCCAGGAACTCTGTTTTGTGTCTGGAGAGCTTAAATCCAGGTTGCTATGGAAAGCTGCAGCGTGGTGGGAAGGTGGGCAGGGCGACCTGATTTTTGCTTGCTGGAGTGGAAAGTCCGGTTTTATCCCGAGGCAGTTCCTCCAGGATCTAATCTTTGTGCTTGGCTACACAAAGGGGTTTGTCTGGGAGAGCGGGGCTCACCCTTTCCTGCCCTGGATGTGTGCAAGACGCTTTGGGGTGTGGTGTTCTCTTCCAGCCCTCCTGCCAGCGGAGCTGGGGGTGTTCCCTTGGTGTTTTCCCCATTTTTCTGTGTCTCTTCCAGCCTTTGCTTGGCTGTGGCTCCCGCACTTCCCCCTGCCAGCCGTGTGTCCCAGGTTACCTGTGCCCTCGCTGTGAGCAGGGACAAACCCCCTCCTGATGTCCCCTGTTCCCTGGCAGGTGGCTGTTCCCGATCATCGGCCACATGGGGATCTGCACCTCCACCGGCGTCATCCGGGACTTCGCGGGGCCCTACTTCGTCTCCGTGAGTAGATCCTGGACCCAGGAGCACAAGCAGAATTCCTGCTTCCTCTGCTTCTCCCCTGCCTTGGCAGCTCCTGAGCCAGCCCTGCCTTCTCCGGCTTTGGGTGTTTTTAAGGAGCAGGGATCATTGCTGTGGCTCCTTGGAGCTCATTTTGGGGTGTGATAAATAATGGCTGGTTTGGTGAGGAGAAGGGGAAAAAATCTTGTATTCCAGGCTCTAAATTAGGAGTTTAGCACTTAAATTCTCATAATTCTGAGTAGCAGAAGTGTCTTCAGCTTCCTCAGCTGCTCAGCATCAGGTGTGTGCCAGGCCTCTTAAGCTGCTGAGGGTCTGGGGGATTCTGAAAGTAAAGAGAGTTTTAATTTGGGATAATTAATGCTCCTAATAGACTGAGGCATTTACGACAGAGAGTTAACAAAATATTACCACTTAAAAAAAAAGGAGGGGAACAAGGCACTTGTAAGTGGATGAGGTCACTGTGTGTGGAGTATAAATATGTCCGTGCCCAGATCAGGAGTAGGGAAACAATGGGAATCCAAACCCAGGCACACCCGGGATTGGTGTCTGGGGCAGTGGGATCACTCAGCCAGCCAGCTGTGAGACCTCCAGCACTGAATGCCCCTCCATGCCCTGAATACTGCACTGGGTTTCATCCTCCTGAGACGGTTTTCCTTTTTTTTTTTATAGGAAGACAACATGGCATTTGGGAAACCTGTGAAGTAAGTGGTGCCTGTTTGTGTTCAACTGCCCTGCAGTTCCTGGGGACAGACGTGCTGTGACGTTGCTTCTCCTGGTGCTCAGCTGCCCTAATTCACCTTGGTGGCTGCCGTGTCTCTGCTTTCCAGGAAACCACATTAAATTAAATCTTTTTAGCAGCATGACAGCAACGTGGTGGTGTTAATGACCAGAGCTGTGTGGAGCCTTTGTTAGAGAAAAGGAAAAGGAAAGGCTGAACCATGCTGAGGTGATGTTAGCAGTGCTCTGAGTAAACGCTGCCTGGCTGTGCTGATGAGCTGTGTCACTCACGTCCTGTCAGTGCTGTGGGCAGGAGAAGGGCCGGGGTTTGTGTCTCTCGGGTCAGGTTTGTGCTCAGAGTGGCCGGGAGGTTCCTTGGGGATGTGGAAGCAGTTCAGGGCTGTGCCCCTGAGCTCTGGGATTTCTCTCTCTGGGGTGCTGAGCAGCCTTTCTGCTGCCTCTCTCGTCTCCAGGAGCTGGGCTCCGTGCAGTTCAGAGGCACTGGGTTTATCCAAGTCCTTTAAGCCTGTGCAGGGCCAGGAGCTGGACTCGATGACCCTCGTGGGTCCCTTCCAACCCAGCTGTGATTCCACCATCTTCCTGCTGGGAGGGGCGGGCAGTGGGGAAGGTGCAGCAGTAGGGCAATGCAAAGGGAACTGTTCTCATCCTTGCAGGTACTGGAAACTGGATCCCAGCAAAGTCTGTGCCACTGGTCCCAACGCCTGGGACACGGCCGTGCACGACGCGTCCGAGGAGTACAAGCACCGCATGGTACAGCTCCTGTCCTGGCTGGGAGGGAGGGAGTGTCCCCCCAGGGGCTGCAGGGAGTTCCCAGAGACATTCTGGATACCCCATCCCTGGCAGTGTTCAAGGCCAGGTTGGAGCAAGGGGCTTTGAAGTCCATCCAACCCAAAGCATTCCGTGATTCCGTACCTCTGCAGGGGTTTGAAGGGATCCCTCCCCAGGATGTGGCCCCTTGCCACGGGAGTGGGACCTGTGGCTCTCCACCAGGACTGGGGAACCTCAGGGACAGGATTTCTAATCACTTTTTGTGTTCCAGCACAACCTTTGCTGTGACAACTGCCATTCCCACGTGGCTCTGGCCTTAAACTTGATGAGATACGATAACAGCACCTCCTGGAACATGGTGAAACTGTGCTTCTTCACACTCCTCTATGGGAAATACGTCAGGTGAGCTGAGGGACAGCCTGGATTCGGCAGCAAAAAGGGCTCTTTCCTTCTCCTGAGCCCTCTGAAGCATCTGCCTATCCCATGGAGAAGGGAGAAGTGTCCCCCCAAGCCGTGGGAGTGTTCCTGGTGGGTGGTGCTGTCACTGCCTGTGCTCAGCGAGAGAACCAGGAGTGCTTGCTGGGTTGCACTAGATGCTGCTCCCAAAATACTGTTTCTGGCTGCTAATTTGGTGCGCCTGGAATTTGGGAAATGCTGGCTAAAGCAAATCTCACTCTCTGTTGTCTTCTGGCTGGGTTAGGTCAGAACATAAGGTCACAGGATGGCTTCTCTCCAAAGATTACTGGTTTCCCTCCCCTCTCTTGAATCTTGTTTACATAAAAACTGGTCTGATTTCCAGCTGCTGTGGAGCTTCCAACTGGAGTGGGGAGGGAAACCCCGAGCTCTCCTTAAGGAAAGGGTTTTGAATCTCTATTTCAGCTCCTTGTGCATGAAGAGGAGATTCTGTGAGGTCTGCCCTGCATAAAGCTCCACTTCTAGGGAGTGTTCCCTGTTCTGGAAGAGCTTCTTTACCTGCTTTTGGGCAAGGACAGCTCCTGCTGCCTTGGTTAAATCCACCAGCAGTCAGATTAATGAGCCCTGTGGTAATGGGGTTTAATTTTTTGTGGTTTCCTGTCACCATTCCTGTCTGTGCAGGTATGAAATGAGCTTGTCTTTGGCTTAATTTAAGCTGGAAGGAGACTTCAGGCCTGTTGTTTGTGGTATATTTACTGTGGCCCTGATCGAGTCTCAGTTTTTAACACTGAATCTGCAGGATGGGATGTGTGGCAGTGCCAGCAGTAGGTAACAGTCAGAAAAGCATCTGTCTCCCTCGGATTCCTCCAGTTATTCTCCCATCCTTCTGTCTCTGCTGATTGCTCACATTTAAACCTTTCCCCCTTTCCCTCCTGCAGCATAGGGGGGTTTGTGAAGACCTGGCTGCCCTTTGTCCTCTTCCTGGGGGTGATTGTGACCGTGGTTCTCACCCTGCACCTGCGGTGATGGCAGCCCTGAACCCCCAATCCCTGAGCACACAAAGGAAGAAACTGTGACCGATCCAGCGGGATGGAGGCGTGGGACTCTGGGAGCCCTTTTCCAGGGGAGGTGGCAGCCCCACTCCATCGTAACAGCTCATCTACGTCTCCTGGAGCCGGCTTCTTTTCCTCCTGTTTCTGTTCTGTCGATGGTGTCTCCCAGTGTCAGGGGTCTGGAAGCTTCTGCTCTCTCCCTTTCTGCAGCGGGGGAGGTGGGAATGGGATCAGGAAAGGAGGGGGGTGGGCACCTTTGCTTTCAGTGCCAAGAAAAGCCTCAAGGCAAACTCTGCCTCGTGCAATGGCACAAGCAGACACACCTCGGGAGGGTCTCTCTGATCACCTGCTTTCCTCCTCTTCACCAGACGCTTCCTCAACTTCCCTGGGTCTCCAGTTAGGAGTTGCTGTTTCCCCTGTGCCACATCTCTCCAGTAGCACACGTTCCAAGGTGGAAGTGTGGGGTTCTTCCCGGGGGGATGCGGTGCCCAGCACTCAGCGATGGCCCCCGGGCAGTGGCAGGAGGCTGTTGAGGTGGGACACTCCTGAGGGACGCTCTGTGGCAGGGCCGGCTGCCCTGGTCCTGCTGGTGAGCCTGGAAAGGCAGGAACATCGAAGGGCTGGCTTGGGAACAGCTCGTGGCAGGGTGCACCCCTCCAGGAGCCTGCTGCAGCCTTGGGAGGCAGCTCTGTATCCCTTTTAGCTTGTGCCAGAGAAAATATCGCTTCCCTGCTTCTCCCTGGGCTCTGAATTGCTGAATCTGGCGCTGCAGTCCTCACAAGCCACTTGTGTCCTTTTGATCCCCGTGCTCCGTGTCTCAGGCGGCGGCTGGGGCTGGAAAACCTCTGTGGGAGCAGCACCTGAGCTTGCAGCTGAAAAGAGGGGAAGGTACTGGAAGTTGCCCGTCTGGCTGAGCTTTGCAGCAGCAAACTGGGGCAGTGGCCTTCTCCTGGCTGATCCTGCGTGGTGACTGAGGAGTGGTTTGGGGAGCTTTGGAGAGCACAGCTGGGCACGGGAGCTGTGCAGGGGTTGGTGTGAGGAGCACAGCTCGGGCAGGGTGGGCTGTGTGAGGGGGGCTGTTCCTGAGTGCCAGGCAGGGAGTTCAGATGTGCCCTGGAACCCCTTCTACAGGTGCGGGTGCTGATTTCTGAGCCAGGGGGTGTTTTAAAACCAAGCCTGGCTGAAGGGTCATGTGCAGCTGAGTAGGTCCCTGCTGACTGCAGAGGGGGGAAAAGAGCTTTTCCACTCACACCTGAGAAACCAGCTCATTACTCCAGTAGCTGACGGATTCCAAGGAATCTATTTCCAGGAGTGCTTGTGGCCAGTAGGAAAGCTTTTCTGGAGTCCCTGCCATGTCTGCAGCTTCCTTTGTTGCTGGTTTTCAGACCCCTCCCCGTGTGCCTCTCCCACTTCCCTGACTCCTCCAGCCTTACGGGTGGGTGGGACCCTCCTCATGGGTTGTTTCTGTGTTTTCCCCTTTTCCTCAGTCACTTTTAAATCACCCCTCAAGCCTCCTGCTCATTATTGTCCCTCTGTCACCCCGTCCTGGCCTTCCCCATCAGCCTGGAGCTGAAACATTGCGGTGGCTGCTCTGTACAGTCATTCCCTTCCCGTGTGGAGAGCATGGGATGGAGGCTGCTGGGCCTGGGGCTGCTCGGGAAGCCAAAATCCTGATCAAAGAGAACCTGGATGAAAGGACGGAGTGTTCTGAGCTCTGTTCTCCGCCCAGGAGCCATTGCCCAGCATGCCCAGGGCGAGCCAGCCGGGTGGGAGAGGGGAGTGCTGTCCCTGTGTGTTGATTCCAGTGTGATTCCTTGGCGTGACCGGCCTCGGGGCTGGATCCACCCTCAGCAATAACCTCGAGCCCCTCGGCCCATCCTGTCCATGTTTTATCCACGAGCTCTGCAAGAATTGCCAAAGCTGAGACTTGGGGGTGTCAGGGGGCCCCCGGACTTCCGAAACCCCACTGTAAAATTCCCTCTCGTTTGCTCCTGATGCTTTTTACCAGAGCGGAGTTTGGAATGGCGAGGGCGAGCCCCCATCCCTCATCCTTTGTTCCCTTCATCTCTGCGGGGCGCTGGATTTCTTTGTAAATATTTAAACTCTGCTTCTGTGGTTTCATAATCCCGACGGCAGGGAAATAAACTGATTTCTGTGGATATGTCCAAGTGCTGCATCTCTTCCCAGCCCTCAGCCAAGAGCAGGGTTGGGGTCGGGATCTCCCCTGCCCCGCTGAGCCCCGGCCCCTCTCCTGCCCGAAGGAGCCGGATCCTGAAGCTCCCACACCTTTGGCTTTATGAACTCGCCCTTTTCCCTGCTCCAGCGAAAATCACAGCCCTGCTGCTGGGAAGGAGGTTTGAGGGGCAGGAGAATCCCCATCCCTGCAGTGCAGGAAGAGTTTGTGGGATTTAATGCCGGGTCTCGAGGCCCGGGCGGGGGCAGCCCAGTGTTCTGGGGTGGAAGATGCCTTTTTCCAAGGTTGATTCTCTTCACTGTGAACAGCTTCCCTTTTGTCTCTCCTGTGTCTTATTTTCCGGGAGGCACTGCTTTTCCCAGCTCCTTCCCTCTCCAGCCCGGAGCCCCCCGCCTTCCCTGGGGAGGGGACGCCTGTCCTGGCCCTGGGGCTGCCGGAAGCAAAGAGCCAGACTCATTCTCCCCTCTCCCAGCAGGATCTGCTGCCTGAACTGGGATCAGGGAAACCTGTGCCTGCAGATGCGGCCACTGATTTTCTGTTCCATGTGATACCCAGAGCCTGGAGCTGGTGTGGTGAGGGGGGAGTACATCAGCCTTAAAAATCAGGTTGTGTCCGAGGCCGGGGGATTTCATGGTGCAGCCATTTTATGGAAAACCACCTGGATCCTGCTGCTCAGCCCCTCCAGGCAAGCAGCCTCAGCTCCTGCGGGACGGCAGGCGGCTCCGAGGGCTTTATCCCACACACATCTGTCGCTGGAAGGTGAGGTGAGGATGCCGAAGCCCTCGGGACCGCAGGGGTCCCTCCCCGCCTCCCAAGCCTGGCAGGATTTTCCTGCCAGCCCGGGAGCTGCGGGGAATCTGGCGAGGGATGTGTGGGGGCTGAGCCGCGCGGTTCAGGTCACGGAATGGGGGTTGTAGGGGAGCAGCCGGGCCGGGTGTGTCCGGAGAGCCGCGCTCGGCTGCCCGGGATGCTCCCAGCTCCCTGCCCAGGGCGTGAGGCTGCCGTGCGAGCCCTGCTCCCCTCGTTTTCCTCTCCAAGCTCTCAGCGTGGCCAGCCCAGCCCCAGGAGCCAGGAATGCTTCAGTGGAATGTCAGGATCCATCCCAGCTGCCACATGGCCTGAACCCTCATCCCGGAGTGACCCCGCTGCTTCCCCCCCACCCCCGTCCTCGCCTGGCGTGGCCGAGTGTGACCGACCCCCCCCGGGCACCGCCGTGGGGAGCAGGGCTGGGGGCTCCCGACCTCCCTCGCCACGGGGAGCCGGGAATGTCAGCGCCAGGGAGCTGCCTTTGAAGTGGGGTCACTTCGCTGCAGCTGGACGGAGGGGAGGGGTCCCAGGGGTCACCCCCTTCGGGGGTGCATCAAAGGGCTCCCCCAGCAGCAATATCCCGTGTCACTGGGGCACACTGGGAGCTTCGGAGGCTGCCGGGGGCTGTGGTGCCTCCCAGGCTGTGGATCCCTCCTCATCCTCACGCCGTTGTTTCCCAGGCAGGGGAGGGGAGAGGGGTGTAAGGCCCAGCACTGACCTCCCAGCCAGGCCTTGTGTGTCATTCCCAGCCTGAGCCACAGCTGGAAACGCCTCGAGCTCCCTGCTCTGGTGTGGGGATTTGAAATAAAGAATTAAAAGTGCAGACAAAGGGCCCCCCAGGCCGCGGGGGTTGGGGTCTGTCCCTGGGGGATCTGGCACCGTTCCTGTGTGTCCGGGGAGCGCTCGAGTGTCACATCAAAGGCTCTGGGAGGGCAGAGGGCACGGGGAGCTGAGATCCCAGGAGAGGAGTGGGGCCCGGGGGCCACAAGGCTTTGAGGGGACACGTAGCAGTGTAAAAGCCGGGGTGCTGTGCTGTGAGGGCTGCCCCACCGCCCCCAAATCCACTGATGGGGCTCTGCCCGTGCTCCAGCTCGTGCTCCTGCTTCAGTTTCCCCCCAGAAGAACCAGACTTGCCTGCGCCTCCCGAGGAACGAGTCCTGGAGGGGGCAGAGGGCTGGGAGCAGGCCGGGACTCGCTCCTCGCCAGCGCTGGCTCGGGGCTGCCCACGCGGCACCGAAATGAGCCAGAACCTGCTCTGTGCCTGGCTGGAAGGAAAACCATCCCCGAGGGCTGGCCCGGCACCTGGCTCAGGCGTGCTGGTGGCCAGGGTGTTCCTGGCTCTGTCACTGCGTTGCTGCAGCCTCCGTCCCCACCACCCGAGGCACCGGCTGTGGCTGAGACCCGGCAAACTCGCTGCACCTCTGGGCCACCAGGGATGGGGTGGGACACTGCAGGACGTGTCCCACTTCTCCCCACTTCCTTCTCCATCCCATAAATGTTTCTCACTCTGGATGTTGCAGGAACAAAGGGTGCAGGATGCCCAGAAAAGGCTTGGTGCCCACCCAGGGTGACCCAGGGCTGAGCCCCCAGCCCACGAGAAGCCCTGTGAGGACACAACTGTCCTCCTGTCATTGTTCCCCTGCAGAGACCTGGCTGCATTCCCAGGACACCCACTGCAGGGATCCCATTCCCCCGGGACCCCCCCACCGGAGCTGAGCAGCGAGCGCCCTGCAAGGGGAGGAAGAGGAGGGTGGCCCACAGACAGACACACGAAGCCACTGCTGAAGTCTCATTTCCTGAGAAACCAGGCTAAAAATAATCCCCTTTTCTTGCGGTCCTGTGCTCGGTAAGTGCTGCCATCTCGCATTAAACCTGGGGGGGAGCCTGACCCCCACTCCCAGCCAGCTGCTCTCCCTCTGGCATCGAGGGAAACTGAGGCACAGGTCCTGCTGTGCCAGGCAGAGGTGCTCCTGCCCAGGGTTTATCCCTGCCTGGCACTGCTGGCCCGATCCTGCGTGGGGCTGAGCAGCCAGGATGGTCCTGGGGGGTCAGGACCCGCGGCCATTCAGAGCAGGATGGGATTGTTCCCAGCAGGATGGGGGTTGTGGGGCTGGACATATCCATGGGATAGGGAATGTGGGGCCGGGGGGAGCCATGGGGTGAGGAGGGGGCTCCATGGGAAAGGAGCCGTGGGCTGGGAATGCATTATGGGATGGGGGCCATGGACTGAGGACGCCCTGGGGATGGGGGTCCTGAAAAGCCCCAGGGAGCCAATGCTGCTCCACACTGGGCTTTTGGGGTTGGGGGCTTCAGGGTGCTGCAGGGGGGCACAGGTACTGCTCCCCCCATGCCCAGCACACACCAGTCCCCCCAGTGCAACCCAGGCGCTCTCCCAGGAACCCCAGAACCTCATCCTGCCCCCAGCCCCCCGTGACACCAGGGTGGGACATCTCCCACCCATCCCCTTTCCCACGCCCTTGGCTTCCAGTCTCCACCACGCTCGGGGTCCCCCTGTCCCGGGGCGCATCCCCGCTGCACCACCCCTTCCCAGGCGCCTGACGCCTCCCAGTTCAGCCCAGTTCAGCCCAGTTCAGCCCAGTTCAGTCCCGTCCGGCGGGTGCTGCTGGCTCCAGTCCCTGCTTTCGTGCCGCCGGGCGCGGAGGCGCTCGCAGGGCTGCGGTTGAGTCACCCCGGGCGCAGCACCGAGCCAGGGGTGGGGAGCGGGGGCACCGCGCACCCACCAGGGTCCCGTGGGGTGCTGGGGGGCGACGAGCCACCGAGACCCCTCACCTGGATAGGTAAGGGGGGCGTGGGGCTGAACCCACTGTGGAGGGTTGCGCCGGCACCCGGGGGGGGTGTGGGGTGCGGTCTGGCTCCTCTTGCCCCACCTGGGGGGCTGCACGCCCGCCCCGCTCTGCTCCCCGGTGAGAAGGGCGGGCTGGGGGCTCCGGGTCCCGCGTTTGAGGGGTGATTTTTCTTGTCCCCACGCTGTGACCGAGGCCTGGGGCTGGCCGGGGTCTGAGGCCCCCGTGGTGGGGTGCCTGGTGCTGGGAGGAGGCGAGGGCGTCCCGGGTGTCGGGCAAGCCTGGGCTGCGCTGGAGGCGACTGGGGTCTGCCAGTCCTGGGGGGCTGCGGGGGTCACCCAGGAGGGGCTGGGCGTGGGTGCATTTTGGGGAGGGGTGTGGGGGGTGTTTCACGCCGTCTGGACCCCCCCTCTGTCTTGTCGGGCTGCCTGCAATGAAAAAAGGGGGACGTGCACCCCCCCAGCTGTGGTTTGCTGGGGAGGTTTAACTGGTTTGACTGGTCCCCCGTGCAGGGTGGGGGGCCGGGTGCCCAGCACCCCTCTGTGTCCTGGCGGGGCTGTGGTGCTTCTTCACGGCTCGGTTTTGGGGTCCCCACGGGGAACTGGGCACCACAGCAGCGCCTGGCTCAGACCTAGGTGACATTTTTAGGTGGTGGCTCTGTTCCGGGGTGGGGGGACCCTCCCGTGTGCCGGCAGTAAACAGGATACGAGCGGTTGCGGCGGGGAGGCAGCGGCAGCATCACCCCAGCCCCGGTGAGAGCCGGTTCGTGTCCCCTGAGACCCCCCTAGACCGATGTCGGGGGCAGGGGCCGGTGGGTGCCACAGGTTCGCCCGAGGGGGCCAGGCGGTGTTGGGGTTCCCCCGTGTGCGATGGGGGGGTCCCTGGGGCTGGTTTGGGGATGGCAGCCGAAGGTGCCCTGCTCGTGCTCAGGTCCTGGGCTGGGGCCCCCAACCCTGGGGGATGTCTGACACCCCCCGGGGCTGGGACAGGGGCACCTGTGGGGCAGGGATCGGACCCTCCGGGGGGCTGGGGACAGGCTGGGACAAGGCCACCCATGGGGCGGGGTCAGAGTCACCTTTGGGGCTGGGGACAGGGCCACTGGTGGAGGTGGGACCCCCCAGCCGTGCCAGGGCGCGGCTCTGTGGGTGCTCAGGAGCCTGGGGGTGCCCGGGGGCTGCCCGGGGGTGTCCAGGCTGATCCTGCCCCACGGCTGCTGCAATTTCCTGCCCGCGGTGACAGCAGGCAGCGCTTTCCCAACAGCGGGGACAGGAAGGGCCGTGGTGAGGCAACGCCGGGCATGGGGCAAGACCCCCCGGGAGATGCGATGAGCTGAGAACGGTCTCAGCCTGGTTCGGTCTCAGCCTATCCTGGGGGCAGCCAAGCCCCCTTCTGCCATCTGTCCGTGTGCGCTGGCACCCGGTGAATCCCTGGGAAAGCGGGCAGGGGCAGGGCCAACCCTGAGCAAACACGCTGGGCAAACACGGGCCGCGGGCAGGATCCCGGCAGCGGGCAGGGCTGGCCTGGCACGGAGCCGGCAGCCGGAGGAGCGGCGCAGTGCCCCGAGCCCGCCCTCGGGCTGCCTGTGCCCTTCTCTGGGCACCCTCGGCATCGCCCCGCTCCTCGCTTGTCGCCGGTGGGGGTGGCGGGGGTGTTTAGGGTGTTTGGGGTGGGGGTGTGGGCTGAGCTCCTCCCCCTTGTCCTTTCAGCAGGATGACCGGGGGGGACCCTCCACAGCGGCCCCGAGGTGCCTCTCCAGATGTTGGCATCGCTGGTGCACGCCCGGCACGCTGAGCACCCCCTGCCCCCGCCCGGGCCGGCCCCTCGCGGTGTCCCCGCCATGGCGCTGGAGCCCGAGGCGCTGCTGGACCTGAGCTTCCTGACGGAGGAGGAGCGGAGCTGCATCGCTGAGGTGCTGCGCCGGGACTGGCAGCTCCGCCGGCGAGAGGAGGGACGCATCAGGTGGGCTGGGGGTCCCTGCTCTGCGTCACCCTTAGGGACAGCGCGGACCCTCCAGGAGCAGCCAGCTGGGGGCCCATCACCCCTTAGGGACAGAGCAGCGAGGCTGAGGGTCCCCTTTTCACTGAGCTCAGCCGGGGTGAAGCCCCTGGTTTGTCACACCAGCACCGAGGGTCCCAAACCCCCTGGGAGGGGGTGGCTGGTGTCCCCCAGGCCCTGTTGGGGCGGCTCCATTGGTTGGGAAGGCTCTGGGGCAGTGGCACAGGAGTCCCAATGTCACCCTCCCGCCCCCAGCAAGCTCCGCAAGTCGGTGTCGGACCCGGCGCGGCTGCGGAGCCTCACCGGGGACTGGTTCTGCGACGCCCGGGCCCAGCGCCACCGGCACCCGCTGGGCTCCGACCTCGTCCGAGCCTCCATCCGCCGCAGGAGGCGGCCCCGGGGTAGGCGAGGGATGGGGCGTGGGGGGACAGGGAAATGGGGGCCGGGGCTCGGCCCGCTGAGCTCCCCGATGTCCCCAGGAACGGGGGACCTGGAACGTGGCCCCAGCCTAGGCGAGCTGGAGGCCATTGATGAGCCGCTGGCAGAGGAGAAGGAGGAAGAGGATGGTGCACTGGACACGGACGAGAGGTGAGGGGGGGGGAGGGTGCCATCCCCCAGGTGCCCCGGGGCTGGGGTGGCACAAAGGGGCTGCAGGGGAGCAGCACCCGCGGTGAGGGGGATGGTGCAGCCAGGGCCAGTGCCTGTTCATCATTCCAGGGTCTGGTTTTGCACCATCTGTCCTCCACCATCTCCCACCATCCCAGTGTCCATCTGTCCATTATCCCAGTGTCTCCCACCACCCCAGTGTCCAGCTGTCCACCATCCAGACCAAACTAATGGTGGTCTCTTCCCACAGCTCCCCCACAGAGGAGGTGCAGGAGGCCCCAGAGCTCCAGGTGGGTCCCTGGTGTGGGGTTGAGCAGTGTCTGACACCCCGGTGATGGGCGGGGGTCACCCTGCAGCACCCCCAGTGCTATCCCAAGGTTGTGCTGCGCTCGGAGTGATCCTGAACCCTGGGGAGTGATGGGAAATGTCCCACAAAATGTCCCACGGGGTGTCCTGTGGGCCATCCCTCGCCCTGTCCCCAGGAGCACAGAGAGGCTGGGCTGGGGGTAGCAGGTCCCTGCTCTCACCCTGTCCCTCACAGCCCAGCGCCCCCGTCCCGGCTGAGGAGGGGACCCCGATGTCACAGCCCGTGCTGCAGGGTGACATCCTGGCGAGGGAGCAGGACAGCCTGGCGCAGCCAGGTAACGGGGATGGGGGATCCGTGCTGTGGAGATTTGGGGGGCTGGACCCCCCCAGCTCTGATCACCAGCCTCCTCCTGGCCCCCCACTGTGGCCCTTCTGCTGCTCTGGCCAAAAGAGGGANACAGCATGGGCTGTGCCCAAGCACCAGACACTGCTGGGAGCTGGGTGCCCTCAGTGGGGCCGGGGGCCCGAGGGGGGGTGCTGACCCCTCTTTGCATTTCCAGAGACCAGAGACCCCCCAGATGAACCAGACCCCCCCAGCCCCGCTGTCCCCACAGAATGGCCACACCCGCCCGAGCCTGCTGAGCACCAGCTCCTCCGTGTCCAGCCTCAGCTCCTCCACGGTGCGCGACCGGGCTGGGCTGGGGTGGGGGCGGGCTGGATGGGGGGCACCTCCCCAGCCCCCCTGACCGTGTCACCCCCCGCAGCTGAGCGGGAGCCTGATGAGCCTGTACAGCGAGGGGGAGCTGGGCAGGGTGGCCGTGCGGGGCTGTGTCCAGTTCTCCCTGCGCTACGACCCGGCCAAGAAGGAGCTGCAGGTGCACGTCCTTCGCTGCCGGGAGCTGGCCGAGGCCAAGAAGCAGCGCTCGGACCCGTGAGTGCCCCAGCCCTCGGTGGCACTGCCCAGGGATGCCCACCCTGCCCCCGCTGCAGCCACCTCGTTCGTTGGCCCCAGGTACATCAAGACCTACCTGCTCCCAGACAAGTCCAACCGCAGCAAGCGCAAGACCGCGGTGAGGAAGAGGAGCTTGGATCCCGTCTTCAACGAGACNTCCCACCCAGCCCTGCTGGGTCGGGACCCTCACCCGCCCCTGGTCCTTGCAGGTGTCATGGGAGGCGGGAACTCCTCGGGCTCNCAGATGAACCAGACCCCCCCAGCACCGCTGTCCCCACAGAATGGCCACACCCGCCCGAGCCTGCTGAGCACCAGCTCCTCCGTGTCCAGCCTCAGCTCCTCCACGGTGCGCGACCGGGCTGGGCTGGGGTGGGGGCGGGCTGGATGGGGGGCACCTCCCCAGCCCCCCTGACCGTGTCACCCCCCGCAGCTGAGCGGGAGCCTGATGAGCCTGTACAGCGAGGGGGAGCTGGGCAGGGTGGCCGTGCGGGGCTGTGTCCAGTTCTCCCTGCGCTACGACCCGGCCAAGAAGGAGCTGCAGGTGCACGTCCTTCGCTGCCGGGAGCTGGCCGAGGCCAAGAAGCAGCGCTCGGACCCGTGAGTGCCCCAGCCCTCGGTGGCACTGCCCAGGGATGCCCACCCTGCCCCCGCTGCAGCCACCTCGTTCGTTGGCCCCAGGTACATCAAGACCTACCTGCTCCCAGACAAGTCCAACCGCAGCAAGCGCAAGACCGCGGTGAGGAAGAGGAGCTTGGATCCCGTCTTCAACGAGACCCTCAAGGTTTCTAACCCTGCTTAGGGGTGGATTTGGAGGGTCCCCGTGGTGCAGATCAGATGGGTGGGGGTGGATAATCTCAGCCTGTGTCCCCTCCCCACCAGTACAAGCTGGAGAAGAGGGACCTGCAGGGCCGGACCCTGAACCTCTCCGTGTGGCACCACGACAGCCTGGGCAGGAACCTGTTCCTGGGGGAGGTGGAGGTCGCGCTGGGCGCCTGGGACTGGGCCAACACCCGCCCCGAGTGGTTCAGTCTCCAGCCACGGGTGAGCTCCCTGCCTCCCCAGACCCCTGTTCACACACTGCCCCCGTAACACCCCCGTCCCCTGCAGATGCCCATCCCCTCGGACGGCCTCGCCAGCCGGGGCAACCTCAACCTGGCACTGAAGTTCATCCCCGCCGGCTCGGAAGGTGAGAGGGGCCTGTGGGCAGCCAGGGGGTTCTGGCATTGCAGGCTGGCCCTGACCCCTCTGGCCCGCAGGAGCAGGGATGCCACCCACGGGCGAGCTGCACATCTGGGTGAAGGATGCTCAGAGCCTCATCCCGCTGCAGAGCGGCACCATGGATGCCTTCGTGCAGTGGTAAGGGGGGGTGACACCCGGGGGCACCCAGAGGGGCTGCTGGGGCGTCCCCCCCTCACCGCGGTGTCACCCCAGCTACGTGCTGCCGGATGACAGCAAGGCGAGCCGGCAGAAGACGCGGGTGGTGAAGCGGAGCCTGAACCCCATCTTCAACCACACCATGGTGTACGACGGCTTCCAGGCCAAGGACTTGGCCGAGGCGTGCGCCGAGTTCACCCTCTGGCACCACGAGGCCTTCTCCAAGCACCAGCTGGGCGGCATCCGGCTCAGCCTGGGCACCGGTGAGGAGGAGGGACCCCCCCAGCTGCTCAGGGTGTCCCCGGTGCCGCAGCTCGGGGGTGACGGGGCGGTCTCTCCGCAGGGAGCAGCTACGGGCTGCCCGTGGGCTGGATGGACTCGACGGCGGAGGAGCAGGGGGTGTGGAAGCGGCTCCTGCAGCAGCCCGGGCACTGGGTGGAAGCGCTGCTGCCCCTGCGGACCAACCTGGTCCCCCGGGCATAGCCCCAGCCCCCCCGGGACCGGCTGGTGCCAGCGGGACTGTGGGACCTGAGGGACGGAGACATCCTGTGCGGGCTGGGGTCTGTGCCCTCCCCTTCCAGCAGCAATGAAGTGGCACCAGAGGGCACATCTGGCAGCTTTTTATTGCTGAGGGCACATCTGGCGGCTGTTTGTTGCCCTGGCCACCATACCCTGACTTCTCCCTCCACTGCGGGGCTGGAGCTGCTGCGTCCCACTGCTCCCAGTGCGGGGCTGTGCCCTCCATCACTGTCCTTCCAGCCCCTGGGGTGGCAGCCTCGGGGCTCCAGTGGCCTTGTCACATCCTCTACCAGGATGCCCCTTTTCTTACTGGGATACCCCACACTGGGCTGCCCTGTCCCACTGGGAGACCCACACTGGTTCCCCTTCCCTGGTCACTGGCAGCACTGGAGTCACTGGGGCCACCCACCAGTACCACCCTGTGGGCAGGAACAGCCAAATCCCCAAAGGTTTTTTTGCAACCAAAATCTCCCAGGACAGCACCCACTGCTGGGGCTCCAGGGTGACAGGAGATGGGTGACAATGACACGGACATCAGGAATTACAGGAAAATCCTTTATTGGTTTCTGTCCCCTCTGTTCCAGCTCGGGCTCTGCCCGGTGTGGGGCTGGGGCCAGCAAAGGGCCCCCAGTGCCACCCATGGCCATGGGTCCCCTGGGTGTCTGGCAAGCACAGGGTGGGGGGCCCAAGGTGGAACTCAGGGCTGGATGGGCCCCCCCTGCATCCCCTGGGAGCAGCCGGAGGGAGCAAACCCCGGAGCACCCCCAGCACCGCGCTGGGGATGGGGTCGGGGTCGGGGCTGGCTGCCGTGTCCCAGCTTTGCATAGTCGGGTGTGGGGGGACAGTCCGGCCGCGGGCAGGGTGACACCAGCAGTGGCCTCTTCACCTGGGGAGGGCGGGGACAGCGTCCCCCCCCAGCCTGGAGGCACGGGGCCCTCAGATCCTGGTGCAGGGGACAGAGAGGAGACGTGGCAGGAAAGGTCCTGGGGACTTCACCCTGGGGGTCCCAGCCCCTCACAGCCCCCAGGGACGGAGGTGCAGGGGGTGTCCCAGTGCCCACCCACACCATGAGGAGGGGTTGGACTGCACTGGACTCCCCCTGCAGTGGGGAGGGGATCCCCTGCCCCCCCCAGCCACAGGAACCCCCCGGACACAACACAGACACCACCACCAGAGTTTAATGGGGGCAGCCCGAGCTACAAGTGTCACCCCACAGCACACGACACGCAGCCCCCTCCCCAAAACAGCACACAGAAAGAGGGTGGGGCAGAGGGAAGCCCCCAGCCCCCCCCAGAGCACACAGAGGCACAGCAAAAGCACACAGCAGGGCCCTGGCTCCGCTCCTCGGTGGGCACGGGGGGCTGGGGGGGCCGGGGCATGGGGGGTGTCAGAGCAGGGCTGGGTGCTCCAGCCAAAATGCTGGAGGGAAAAGCACCCAAGAATCCATGAGGGGAGGAGGGGACCCCCCAGCCCCACGAGCCTCAAGGCTGTGGGGAGGCGATGGGGCAGGGGGTGCCGAGAGTGGGAAGGGGGTGCTGGGTGCGAGCTGGGGCCAAACTGGGGCCAGACTGGGAGCCCCGCAGCTCCCATGCTGTCGAGGATGCTCAGGGTGAGAGGGCTGCACCCCGCTGTGGTGAGGCTGGGGGCACTGGGCACACCTCGCCCAGGTGGCAGAAGGGGCTGTGTGGGGCTGCAGCCCTGAGGGGCTCCGTGCCAGAAAGGGGGCGGGGGGGACCCCTTCCCTTCCATCCCTAACAGGAAACCCACAGGGAACGGCAAAACCAGCTGGGAAACACCCGTCATGCAAACCAGGAGGGTCCTCCCCCGCTCTGCCCGGGGAGGTGCGAGGGAAGGGCGAAGCTCTGGGGGTGGGGGGGACACCCCCTCCTCCTGCCGCCGGCACCCAGAACCTACTGGTTGTCCTCTCTTGTAGCGTGGAAGGAAAAAGAGACGGGGCACGGCCCCCCACGTTAGACGCAGCGAGCCCAGGGACACGGGGACAGCCTGGAGCACCCTTGGCCCAGCTCTGAGGGACAGATTCGGGGCCCTCCCGCTCCCCATGGGGCTCAGAGCCAGGACCCAGCCAGACACTGACAGACAGGGGAGGTGGCAGGACAGCCGGGCACCGGTGAGGGGACAGGGAGGGGACACGGACCCCTCCACCTCCCAGATCATCCCCTGCAGGATGAGGATGGACCAGCACAAAGAGCCACGGGACACAACACAGCGGAGACAGGACAACCCCAGGGTGACCCCAGCCTTGACCTCAGGGTGGGCTTGGCCCGGGTCCCCCCTCCATCCCGGTCGCAGGGAGAGCACGGGGCCCTTACAGCGTTTGGTAGGTGCTGTCCTTCGACTTGATGAACTTGATGACGAAGAAGGCGACGGCCTGGACGCACAGCACCAGCACGATGCCCCCGATGAAACTCGCCGTGTCGAAGCCGGGCGGGTGGAACTCGGGGCTGCCTGTCAGCGGGGCACTGGTGGTGGTGGTCCCTGGTGGCCGGGCAAACAGGAGGTTTGCGGAGTTATGGGTGTGTTGGCATCCCTGGGTACAGATGTGCCCACCAAAGAGAGGGGATTTGGGGTCCGTGCGGATCCCAGTGGCTGCACAGGGAGGACTGGGAGGCTCCCAGCTTGGGCTGGGATGTCCCCACCTACATGGATGCTGGGATGGGCTCAGCCCCTTCCCGTGGCAGAGCAGCTGGAGCTGCAGGAAAGGAGCCAGTGGCAAACAGATCCCAGTGGGATCAATAATTCAGCAGGCTCCGGGCTCCGGTTACTCGCTGTAATGAGCCCAGCGCTCTCCAGTTCCTGCTCCTGGAAGAGGCTCCTTCTCCACTCCCAGCCAGGCTGGAGGTGGCAATTCCCAGCAAGGATGGAGTCAGGGCTTGTTCCTGGAGGGCTGCTGGGTGTCATGAGTCCCCTAGCCCTACCTGGGCATTGCCCAGGGCAGAGAGAGGCGACAGGGACAGAGCTGTGACCCAGGGCAGGGGGCACATCCATTGATCCAACCCTGGGGGCAGCTCTGCTCACCCCTCGCAAAGGGATGTGAAATATGGAGGGAAGTGCCTTGTTGGGACAAGTCCCTGATCCCTGGGGCATCCAGGACCCCCATCCCACCGCCTCCCACCTCTCCCCAGGCCCACTCACTTGTGGAGTGTGTCACTGGCTCCTTGCTGTGGGACTGTGGAGGCTCTTCCGTGTGGGACTTCAGTGCTGGAGAAGGCAAGGACAGAGGGAAGGGGGTAAAAGGGGTGACAGGGACATTGCTACACACCCCTGCACCCCAGGTCCCTGTCCTGGTGGTGGGATTTCATCCCCACGGCCCTGGCACCTGCAGTCCCGAAGGCCAGAGGGTCTGGGGGGTTTGGGGGTCTGGGGTTACCTCGGCACAGGGTGCTGCTGTTGTAGAGTGCACAGGTCTCCCGCACCGCTGACCCTCTCTGCACGCAGCTCCCTGTTCCTGCGGGAAGAGGGGGCAGAGTTTCCCCAAGGATCCCAAACCAGTGCAGCCAGTGGATGCACTGCCAGGCATCCCTGGGCACCCGGGGGGTTGGGATGAGGAGGCTTCATTGAGAGGTGGGCATCCACCTGAGGGTCTGTGGGTGGGGGCCCAGGGAGGGGCTGTGTGAACCCTGAGATGGACCCGGACCATGAAAGCAGCTGGGACCGGCCACCCAAGGGTGCTGAGTGCCAACACCGCCCGGGCACGGCCCCGGTCCAGTGACAGGGGCTGGGGAGGGCTGATGGGAGCCCCTCTCTATGCCCACCCAGCCGAGCCCTCACCTGGCTCCTCGGGGGTCCCGCAGCCCACCCAGACGCAGTCGGTGCCGTTGTGGGAATGGCTGCTGGCTGTACACATCTCGCAGGACCTCAGCTCGCCACACCCTCCTGCCAAGGCCAGGGAAAAGGGGTGAGGGCAGGGCCAGCACCCATCCGTCCGGCAGTGGTGGGGGGGGCTGGACCCCCAGCTCCACTCTGATGGCGCAGCAGGAGGGATGAAGGCACATCCCCCAGCCCCAAACCCCACGGCCCCGTTCCGATGGGGGGTTTGTGGCATCGCCAGCCCTCCAGAGAGGGGACACCCCACAGCTCCCAGCACCCACCCGGGACACACAGGGCTCACCCATCACCCACAGCGCAGGAAACATCCCAGCCCTAGCGCCAGCGTCTGGGATCTTTTGGTGGAGGTTGAAACGAGATGAGGCGGCAGCACCAGCCTGGTCGGGGTTACCTGAGCCGTGTCGCCCCTGTGCCCCCCCAGGCCACCCCGCGGGACCCCCGTTCCCGCCGGCCCGGGGAGGCGGTGAGTCACGCGGGTGTTTGCGGAGCTGCTCTTCCCCCACACACGCTCATCATTAATTTACAGCGCTGACTGTCGGCGAGGGAGGCTGCGACGGGCTGCGGCCGGGCCCTGCCTGCACCTCGCTGCGTCCCACGCCCGCGTTTGCACCATCCCGGGAAGGAGCCGGGAGCCATTCCCCACGCTGGAGGTGTTTCCAGGCTCTCGGGGGCGAACCCTCCCCCCAGGGCTCGCAGGAGGGTGTTGGGGCCGGCATTCCCCCGGGTTGGCTCCCCAGGGGACGGCACAAGCACAGGGCATCCCTGCCGGCAGCGCTTCCCACCACAGCACCTCCCTTTGGAGGGGCCAGCTGTAGCCCCCCAGCTTTTAGGGTTCCCTAAAAACCGTGCGCGGCTGATAGAAAAGCCCCTTTCCTTCTTTCCCGGGAAAAGCCAAGGGGGCAACCGGTGGCGCAAGGCAGGAAGCGGAGATGCTGCGGCCCCATTGCCATGGCTACGGGAGGGGGAGGTGGGCACGCCGCTGGGCTCCCCCTTCCAGCATTTGGAGACCTGCCGGGAGCCAATGGGAAAGTAGGACTTTGTTCGCAAGGGTTTAGGCAGGTTTATAATTTATTTTTATCGCGGCAGGCG
The DNA here is from genome assembly GCA_013399195.1 of Dicrurus megarhynchus. Lineage (NCBI taxonomy): Eukaryota > Metazoa > Chordata > Aves > Passeriformes > Dicruridae > Dicrurus > Dicrurus megarhynchus. The sequence goes on from VXAD01010366.1 coordinate 169,247, forward strand.
CAGGAACAGACGTTTGAGCCCAACGTTGTCAACTCCCGCTCCTGCCGTCAGGTGTGGGGAGGGAGAGGGAATGAAGGGGGGCAGCGGGGCCGGCTGAGGGCAGCCCCATTCCCAGGGGTGCTCTGGGAACACGCGTGGGTCCCGCTGGGATAAGTCAGGGTGGAAATGTCTCCCGGCAGCAGCAGGGGGATGGGAGAGGGGGAGCAGAAGGAAGCCTGGGGTTTGCATAATTAATGCCGGAGTTGCAGCACCTCGCGAAGGAGGTGACGGCTCCGTTCCCCTCTCCCCACCACGGCCCACGAGACCCCCACACTTTTTGGGGAAGAGCTTGGACCCTGCACGCCGCTTCTCCCGATGCAGCCCAGCGCACCCCCCTGGCCCTTGGGGGTCCCAGCCCCCCCGGAGCACGGCTGGGAGCAGGAGCAAGGGTCCCTCTCCCTCAAACCAAGGTCGGGGGACGGAGTCCCCTGGGGGCGAGGGGAACCCCTGGAAAAAAACAACCCCCCACAAAAAAGTTCAGCTGCCCCAAAGCTGCAAAGCCCCGAGTTCCCTCCCGCGCCCCCGGCCGTACCTGCGCGGGTGGGAGCGGGTCCCTGCGCGCAGAGCAGCGCGCACAGGAGCGCGCAGCACAGCGCCCCGGGACCCGGCGGGGCCATGGCCCGACCCGGCTCGGCTCAGCCCGGCTCGGCACGGTCCCAGCGGGAGGTGTGTCCGCGGATCTCCGGGGAGAGCGCAGCGGAGCAGATGCG
>VXAD01010366.1:172631-185344 GCA_013399195.1 Dicrurus megarhynchus
TCGGTCACTATAACTCGGCGGCGCCCATGGCAGCGGGGCCCCAGCCGGGCAGCCCAGCGCAGCCCGGGCCCGGCATCCCGGCAGGTGAGTGCCCGGCACCGGGGGGGCACCGGCGGAGGGGGGACCCCGCTCTGGCGGAGCGCCGCGCTATGGGGAGGGTGGCGAGGGGCGGCCGTGCCCCTAAAACCCGTCCAGGGGCTGTGCTGCCCGCCTGGGGAGGGGTAGACCCCCACGGTGAGAAGGGATTCCCTGGTGGGGATGGGAGGGTGTCTGCTCCCGCTGGGGTGCTGATCGGGGGGGGGCAGGGTCACCCCCTTTACCTGCTGCTTGGGATCCCCTCAGTTTGCCCCGAAGTCCTCGCGGGGGAGGGTGTTTTCCACTGGCAGTCCTGCTCCCCTGGATTTATCCATCAAAATCATGCAGTGCCCAACCCCCAGCAGCTAAGGCAGGCAGGAACAGGGGTGTTTTGTGTGTGTGTGTGTGTGTTCCCTTCCCTTTATTCACCTATTTATTTCAAAACGGAACGATCTCATCCAGAAAAATCCCCTTGGAGCAAACAGCGAGCACCCCCTCAACACACACTGCTCTGCCCACCCTCCTGAAGACAACTTCGGGGAGAGGCAGTGCTGTCCCATCTGTGCACAGGGGCAGCTCGTGCACAGCGGGCACTGAGGGGGCTGCTCTTGCAGGTCACCCTCCGCCATCATGATGGAGAAAGGGCCCCCCAACTCCAGCGAAGGCCAGCAAGGCTGGTTCTCAGCCAGGAATGGCAGTGGCAGTTCCTTGGATCTGGAGTCTGTGGTGCAGCCCCTTGCCTTGAACCCGTGGGACGTTGTCCTCTGCATCTCGGGGACCATCATTTCCTGCGAGAACGCCGTTGTGGTGGTGGTCATCTTCTACACCCCGACTTTCCGCGCCCCAATGTTCCTCCTGATCGGCAGCTTGGCCACAGCCGACCTCCTGGCAGGTCTGGGGTTGATCCTGCACTTTGCCTTTGTGTACTTCATCCCATCAGAAGCGGTCAGCCTGCTCACCGTGGGGCTCCTGGTCACCTCCTTCACGGCCAGTGTCAGCAGCCTGCTGACCATCACCATCGACCGCTACCTGTCCCTCTACAACGCCCTGACCTACTACTCGGAGAGGACGGTCACCAGGACTTACATCATGTTGATCCTCACCTGGGGAGCCTCCATCTGCTACGGGCTGCTGCCCGTCATGGGCTGGAACTGCCTGAAGGAGCCCTCCGCCTGCAGCATCGTCAGACCGCTGACCAAGAACCACCTCATCATCCTCTCCATCTCCTTCTTCACGGTGTTCGCGGTGATGCTCCAGCTGTACGTGCAGATCTGTAGGATCGTGTGCCGGCACGCCCACCAGATCGCCGTCCAGAGGCACCTCCTGGCCAGCTCCCACTACGTCACCACCCGCAAGGGCATCGCCACCCTGGCCGTCATCCTGGGCACCTTCGCGTCCTGCTGGCTGCCCTTCGCCGTGTACGGGCTGCTGGGGGACTACAGCTACCCGGCCCTCTACACCTACGTCACCCTGCTCCCCGCCACCTACAACTCCATGCTCAACCCCGTCATCTACGCCTTCAGGAACCAGGAGATCCAGAAAGTGCTGTGGGCCGTGTGCTGCGGGTGCTTCTCCTCCACGCTGCCTTTCCGCTCCCGCTCCCCCAGTGACGTCTGATGTGCCCCCCCCACCTTTCACTTACCGATTGCAGTCGGGGGATTTGCTTTGACTCCCCCTTCTCATTCCCAGAGGCATGTTGCAGGAGCTCTTGGAATCAAGCAGCTCTTCCCAGCCTCATCCTTTTTGGGCACAACCCCTTCTTTTCCTCTATTTTTCCACTTTTTGAATAGAAAGACGTATTTTTTATCCATAATATAATCTATATTTATGCCTGAGAGAGGGGGGTAATCCTCATATTTTCTTTAAAACTATTTACGATGCTTTATTTTTTTAAGGGTGGGGCAGCACCGGGAACGTTCGTCCCCCTCTTGCTTTTTTTACGACCTCGTTATTTACCTCAGATAGTCAAAATATATTTTATACATTTGGGGAAGGGGAGGAGAGACTCGTTGCCACAGGAGGAGGGACTCGCCTCCCCTCCCCCTTCTCCCAGCCATCCATTTATTTATTTATTGTTTTTTAAATTATTATTTAATTTGATTTCTGTGCCTCCCTCCCACCGCCCAGCGCTGGGCCCTGCTGCCCTCTAGTGCTCGCTGACTTCAGGAGGGGGGGCTGCCGGAGGCTCTGCACCCCCAAACCCACAAATTTTGGGGTCCTCTGTGTGCTGCCAACCCCCCCTCACGGCACCCAAGGCTCCCCCCGCCAAAGCCTTTCTTTGCACTGGGATTGGATTTGCACATTTCTGGGCTGGGGAGATGGATGTGAAAGGCCCCTTGTGAAGGGGACCCCTGGGGCTGGGGATCCCTCGGGATAGGGACCCCTCTGGATGGGGACCTCTCGGTGGGTCAGGGTGGGGGGGCTGCTTCTTGTTTACAACTCTGGTAGGGGAATAAATTAATTTGTGGTACAAGGTGCGGCTGTCTGATGCTGGGGAGGGGGTGGGATGGTGTTTCCCGAGGGGGCAGAGAAGGCTGCGATCCCCGAGTCCCATCAGGGCCGTCCCCCTGCTCCGTTTCCCTGCTCCCGGATAAGAGATGCCGAGTGACAGCGCTTCCCCCACCCATCACATCCTGTTAGCAGGAGCTGGCCCCGGGGGAGCAGCACCGAGGCCCCTGACCATCCTCATCCTCACAGCCCCAGCAGGCACAGGGGCTGCATCCAGCTCTCCTGGTGACATCTGACGTGTCCCCCCACTCAGGGATGGCGAGGACTCATTCCCACGCTGGGCGTCCATCCGAGGGGTTGCGACCCGGGCCCTCCATGCAGCAGGAATGGTATCTCTGCCCCATCTCTGCCCCCCAGCCCCTCTCGTGTTGGAGGGGGCACAGGGGGGCCGTGCCCAGCACCCCCACACTGAGATTCCCATGCTCCGAAAGTCGCCGCTCACACAGGATCTGGGACACCCATCCCTGCTGCCCCAGCTGCCTGCTGGTCGCAGGGAAGGCGGGCTTAATGATGGCAGAGCTAATTAGGGCAGCTCAGCCCCTCCGGTAGCAGCCTCTGCGCCCCCAGAGCCCCCCGTGCCCCTGCCCGCCCCGGTCAGGGAGCAGCAGGTTTCTCACAGGCATTTGTGCATCCGCAGACGCGCCGGGATGTGGCAGAGCCCGGGGCTGGGGAGCCGCCGGGGCCGGCTCGGTGCAGGGGGATGTGCGCGGCCCCCGGGGCTCTGCTTCACCTTGGGCTCGGGACCTGGTGGCAGCCCCGGGGGCTGGGGCTGTTTATTACAAAGGAAATGAAGATTTCCCTCGGCTGAGCGCTGGCAAGGGGCTGCGTTAGCAAGTGATGAGGGGAGATGGAGCTGGGGGGGCTGAAGGACCCACAGATTGTCTCCTGCTCTCCCAGGGCTGGGCTCGGTGCCGGGGATGGGGAATTTCGGGCTCCCCTTGTCCCCGCTGAGGTTAAGCCAGAGGTTGCAGGTGTTCATTGTGCCCCAGGGCTCAGCTGAGCACCCTCAGCCAAGAGATAATTCCTGAACCTACCTCCCCCAGCAGTGAAAAATCCCGTAATTCCCAGCTCTGCTGTATTCAGGGGCAGTTTTTACCTGGTGATTCTTATGTCAACATCACATGGCAGCTGAAACAGCTTTTCTCTCCCTCGTGCCTCCCCTGCTGATGTCTTCAGAGGGAGCTTCATGGTGTGCAAGCCCCTCCAGTTCCTCCCCCTCCCTGGGGTCCCTGTCACTTCCCCTGGGGACAGAGCGACACACCAGAGCGTGCAGAGCACAAAGGCAGCACCGTTCAGGTCTGCTGGAACCCCTCCTCAGGCTCCCACCCACCACGGCTGGCGGTGGGGGTGGGCACAGGGCTGCAGCCCCCCCTCCCCAGCTCCTGGCAGGGCTGTGCCGGAGCTCCCCGGACTGATTGGGGCATGCAGAGGGCTCAGGAGCTGCGGTGACCCACAGTGACAGCGTGGCACCAAAAGCCATCACAACTCGGGCCAAGGCGTTTCCCCAGGATCAGCAATTCGGGAGCTGTGGGAGCTGAGCCCCCACTGAATCCTTGTCCCCACCACCCCAAGAATGTCACCCTCACAGCCCCGTGCCCTGCTGCCACCACGGTGGCCACTGCCCAGCGTGTGGCTGCTCCGTGTGCCCCCTTCCCGGGTGGGAAATGCACCCTCTGGCTCCTACCTGTGTCCGGTTCCCTGCTGCCAGGAGGGATGAGGGAAGCTCATGGGCTGCAGGAAGCCACGACCCCGACCCTGCCAGGACTGGTCACTCTCCCCGCACTCCGGCGAGTCCAGAGACATTCCCGGCTGCTCCAGGCCTTTGGGGGATGATGGAGCAGGAGGCACCGGGCGGGGAGATACAGCAGGACCCAGCCTGCTCCCTTTTTTGGTGGAGAAAGATGCAGAAAGTGAAGCTATAAAAAAGTCAAATCCATCCAAGAAGGCGCCAGGGTGCTGAGCAGCCACCCCCACGCCAGGGATGTGCAGGAGAGGCTCGGGGGGACCAACAGCCCAACTTTGGGGTTAAAATATGAGCTAAGAGATGTGGGCACGGCCTCACCCCAGCTGTGCTCGCACATCTGGCAGGGCCAGCCCTTTCCAGACTCCCAGCAGATGCCGCAAGCACAGGCAGCTCTTGCCTCCAAGCCCTGCCCGTGCTGCAGTGCAAGCAGGGGGGGCGGGTTGGGTTTGCTCTCCTTCTCCAGTGTGGGCAGCCCTGGTTCTGCTGGCAGCAGCGGGGCCCAGATCTGGCTCCAAGCACTTGCCCTTGGCCACCGTGCAGGTGAGAGAGCTGGCAGCACCCACAGCAGAGCCAGGGCTAGTCCTAAACCACCCGCTCTGAAGCCCCTGCTCCAGCCCTGGTGCCAAAACCACTGGGGTTTTGCCAGATGGGAGGAGGTAAGGAGGTTGCTGCTGACCCAAAACCTCCCCCTGGCACCCTGAAGCCCAAGTGCCCTGCCTGGGGCACAACCAAGAGCTGCCCTTCCCCACATCCCATCCCAGGGATGGGTCTCTGCTCTCAGTGCCTTACTGGAGCGCCCATGACGGGACCACGAGTCCTGACACAGCCCCTGCACCACCCTGGGGCTGCCGGGCCATGGGGAGGGCTGGCAGCTCCATTTATGGGCCTGGGTTACATTTAAATGAGAAACCTCAGCCCTGGCTTGGGGGATTTTGTTTCCTTGGAAGCGGGAGCAGGCAGGAAATGAAGAAAACACGGCCCTGCTGTAAGTGTTTTACCAAATGCCGGAGGCAGCAGGAGGCATTTCCCGGCACAGCTCGGCCCCGAGCATCGTCCTCGGCCACCACCACAGCCACGGCTCTGCAGGCATCGGATGGTGCTTCCCAGGGAGGGAAGTCTGTCCAAAAGGGCTGTGCTTGGTGGGAAGCAGCCAAGTGCAGGGAGAGGGGGTCAGCAGTCGCCCATTTTATCCCCATTGCCACACGTGATGCAGGAGGCGGCTTCGTGCCATGAGCCCACGGCTGTGCAGGGACCCGGGGCCAACAGGACCCTCTGCTCTCCACAGGAAGCTCCCAGAGGACCAGGCTTCCATGCTGGCTCAGGGCTGGTGCTTTGTCTAACTGGATGGGGAGAGTAATTCGGCCCTGGCCACATCCCCAGCTCCTGCCTTAAGCCCTGGCCATGTCGGCGCTGGCCTTTGCAGAGCGGCTGAGCCCGGCGCAGAGCTGCTGCCCTGCCAGACTGCAGAAACTTGAGCTCCAAATAACATAATTCCTCTGGCACCCCGTGGTTATTTGTGAGCTGCTGTGAGCAGATGGAAGAGTTACAGATAAAGCCATCCGCAGCACGGGAGCCGATTGCCTTCCCCACACAACCGCGTAGGCAACGGCAAAGGCAGGGAGGAGGAGAGAAAAAAACCCACCAGGCAGCAAGAGCGAGAGAGAGGAGTCAGCCATTTCTGAGGGGCTGAGCTGCCATCTCAGCACACACCTACGTGCGAGGAACGGGGACTCTCTGCTGGCACCGGGCCCTTCCCAGGATGCTGGAAGAGGGTAGTGCTCTCCCACCACCCATGGCTGCTTGGCCAGGGACAGCAGCGCGAGTCGGGGGTGACATTGGCACGGCGGAGCGCTGCCACACACTGGGAGAGCAGGCTGTTAACGCTGATCCGAGCTGGCAGCGCCTGCACTCGCTTCGGTCCCAGAGGGGGAATTAAGGGAGAGAAGCTGACGTCAGTGGTGGAAAGGACACGCAGCCCACTCGTCCAAGGCAGCCGGCAGCATCTTCTGGGTGTTGCTAACACCACCTTGAAGGAGAAAATTAAATAGGTCTTTGGAGACGGGGGCTCCTGTGAAGCCGCAGCCCGGCCAGCTGTGATCCTGTGCCGAGTCATGTGGAAGAGACAGACGGGCACGGAGAGGGATCAAAGGCCGGGGCCAAGGTCGGTGTGCCGAGGCTGCGGAGCTGTGGAGACACTGCCCCAGCTGCGGCAGGAAAGCCGGGGCTGGGGCTCACACAACCAATCACTGCTGGGCTTCTCCTCCCTGCACCGAGCTAAACCTCGGCCTCCGGGAGCTCCCCTGGCTCCACGGAGGGTGGAAGCGCAGGGCCCTGTGGGTTACCCAGGAAGGCAGATCTGGGACTAAGATCTCCCTGTCATTTAGGGGGTTAAACCAGCACAAAACTCACCAATACCTCCCAGACTCTGAAGATGTCTTCCAAGGGCTGTCACTCCAAAAGCACAAGGCTACGTGTTGTCCTGCACCTCAAAAAAGCAGAGGCACCACCTGGCCATGGCCGCACCCATCCAAAGGCAGCCAGGAGCTCCGGTTGCTCCTCCCAGGCTCCAGCTGGAGCCAAGAGCTGGGACATGCAGCTCGAGGGAGTGTGGAAGCCCCAGAGCTCCCTCCTTCCCCTGCCCTCTGTGCCCCAGCACGACTAAAGGCCTTGCTTGTTCAGGAGCTGGCAAGGCCAATTAATCTAATGAGGTTTTGCAGCCAGGGACCATTGTCAGCCAAGAAAGGCACAGCGCTGCGGAGCGAGGCACCGGTGTCTCCTAAAGCCAAGGGAATTTGGCAGAGCAAAGCCCGCGGTAAAAGCAGGGATGAGGAGCAGCAGGGACAGAGCCTTTTGTTGCTCTTCACCAACCAGCAAGAAAACAGAGCCCCACGGAGCGAGGCCAGATGAGGCACCTGAGCTCGGGGCCAGCAGCCACCACTGCCAGGCACATTCACTGCACGAGGGACCTGGAGCTGCGAAATGGAGGCAAAAAGCTGCTGCAGCCCCTTCCCAGCCCAGCTGCAGCAGCTCTGCTCTGCAAGATGGAGCCCTGGCTCATTTCCTATGGCAGGAAGTGATGGGGGGAGGCCGGAGGCTGCTCCTGGATGGGGCTTCCTTGGTGCTGTGACCCTCAAATTCCCACTGTTAATAGCGCTCAGCCCACCTCGGCACGGGAAAGGCGTCTGTGCCGATGGCGTTTGCCAGACAGCTCGGGATGCGCCAGCTTTCCTCGGCCTCTGCCTGGGCAGGACACAGCCGGCACCTCCCTGGACACTGGGCTTCCCCAGGGACACCCTGGTAGCTGCACTGAGGACACAAGGACAGGCACGACTGGCTCCGGTGGCCCAGCACCTCCCATGCTCCCAGGAAGCTGTGGATGCCCCTGGATCCCTGGAAGTGCTCAAGGCCATGTTGGACGGGGCTTGGAGCACCCTGGGAGAGGGGAAGGTGTCCCTGCCCACGGCATGAGATGAGCTTTAAGGTCCCTTCCAGCCCGAACCTTTCCATGACTCCAAGTCACACACAAAGCCCCTGTAGCCCCTCTGCCAGGCCCAGGCTCACACTCCCACAGTAACACACACAGGCACCGGCTGGATAGAAAGGTTTTATCAAGTTTTAAAAAAGAATCAAAAAAATTATTACTTTTTTTTTATACATGTACATTACAAAACATTTGCAGTTGGGAATCTTCATCCAGGGGTTACTGAGCTGATTATTAAAAACAACGAAACAAAGCAGCAGGAAATCTGGCTTATACAGCAACCGACAGGGAAGAGCACAGACATTACATGGGAATACAGAAGGCAGGGAGTCTGCACTGGGATGTGCAAGTATGGACCAGGGGTGGGCTCTGATCCCCCACACCCACTGCCTCCCCGCAGAGTCCGGCCATCAGTGTTTATTTTGCAGGGGTAAAAAAAAAAACCCGACAAATCTACAGTATTTTGCTCACAAGTTCGGTTTTTTTTGTCCTTTTTTCTTCTCTCTAAGCAGAGTTTCACTGCTGAAACTCCTTTGGTCTGAAGTGAGGAACCCCCTGCACCCTGAGAGTATCCATCAAATGTCACCCTTCCGACCCCCAGCCTGGCTGGGTCCGTGGAGGGCACTTCCCATCCCTCCTCTCCCACCTTATGTCCTGCTCAGCAATAAACCCCTAAGATACAAATGGAATAATTACTCTTATAAATATATTTATATCATGTAGGAAAATAAGGCACTTCAGGAGGGGTTACAGCTCGTCTAATTCTATGACATTCTAATCAGGAAGAAAAATGGGTTAGTTTCCGAAATGAATTAAAATGAATGTTAATAGAGTAATAAAAACATCGGATCCACTTCCACTTCAAGGCTTTGTTTAAAAAGGAAGAGAAGAAAGCACCCCAGAAATCCAACAGCAGTGAAACCTGACCCGGGGCAGCTGCATCTGTCCTGCCAGGCAGCTCCCTCCCAGAGCCCCTCCAGGGCAGGGACTTCCAAAAGGAACACGTTAAGTAAGTTCATGTTGTGGGGGGAAAAAAAAAAAAAATCCAATCTATCCTTTCCCTGAAACGACACTCTGCACGATTCCTCAGCCATCTGGGACCTCCGGGAGCCCCTTCCCTGGCTCTGGCCTGTGCTCTGGCTCCGATAAGGAGAGGAGAAGCAGTGAAGGTCACCGGCTGCGGCGGCGGCTCCGGGCTGAGCCCGGGGAGCCGGGACGAGGCTTTCCCAGCGAGGGGAAGGGGGGCGGCGGGGGAGAGGCTGCCGGGAGCAGCAGCCAAGCACTGCGGGCGAGGACACCGCGAGAATGTTTAACCAGGGAAGGGAAGGCGGCCGTGCCTGCCCGGACTTGCAGCCCCGAGCCAGCGGCTCCCGGAAGGGGCGAAATGGCTGCAGCGAGAGCGGGGGCTGCTCGTGGGGAGCACCGGCTCCTGCCCTGGGCTTTGGGAAACGCTCGAGGTTCGCCCCCGCCTCACGGGGGAAGAAGGGAGGAAGGAGTAAGAGCCCACGACACGAGGGCAGAGGTGGTAGGGCAGCCCTGCGCTTCCAGCACAGCTGCTCTGTCTTGCAAAGGTTGGTTTTGGCACCTCTCCTCCTCCCCTACTGCTTTCAAAAACATTGAGCTCACTTGGTGGCCCAGAGCTCTGCGATTTTGCAACGAGACTCTGAGATGGTCCCTCTGGAGCAGTTGTTTCTCAGGGATCCCCGCACAGGCTAAGCCCACTTGGCAAAGATTTAAGGGGAAAAAAAAAAAAAAAAAAAAAAGGCAGGAATCAAAGGAGATTTAAAAAACACTCCAACAACCAACCTTCCCTACCTGTCCACAACCCTTCTGTTTAGGATCCTGCAGTTTTGAATCCTGCCCTGGGATGGGATTCGGGAGCAGAGGGTGTTTCCAGCAGGCTTGCAGGGACAAGGCAGCGTCCCTCCCCGCTGCCAGGAGGCCGGAGGAGCCGCCTCCGCCCGCGGCCGTGCCCACACAGCAGCGTCCTTGTGCAATAGGCAGAGTGAGGGACCGTCCCCGGCACGGCCCTGCCTGACACACCATCCACCGGGGCTCAGGGGATATGGCACTTTTCCCTATTTCAGGCGACAGAAGACTCGCTCCCCTTTCCCAACGAGGGCTAAGTCTAGTTAAGGCAATCTCAAATTTAGCCAGATTTGGCATTTGCGGGCTCCTTGCTTCCCTGTGTGATCCTGCTGTCAGCCCGGGTTAGCTCAGGGCCTGTTTTTCCCGGGAACTTGTCTCTGGGAGCAGCCGGAGGAGGATGCTCTCAGAAAGAGCAGCACAAGAAGGCAGTGCCTCTCTCTTCCCCTCACCCAGCTTGCAGCAACCATCCCTTTGCATTTCCCAGTTTCTCCACGGCACCACGGCTCACCTGCACTCCAGAGGTTTGCTCCCTCTTCCAGAACCTGGAACTAGTGCTGCTCAGATGTTCCCAGCCCGTCGGGATGTCTTGCTGCCTATGCCCTCTGCATCCTGCCTGCAGACAAAACCTGATGGCGCAGCCATCCAGGGAATCGCTGGGGTCTCACTGGGTCCCAGCCTGATCTGCACCCCAAGCCCATCCTCCAGGCCAAGATTAAAATGCGCACACACACACACACACACACACACACACACAAGGAATCAGTAAGAACTCGATGGCACAAGCTGAAGCCATCAATCAACTCCCAAGCAGGATTTCCAGCAAGCCTCGGGCAGGGCCCAGCGTTCCAGGTATCAGCAACATCATTAAAGGAGGCGAGGCAGGAGACAGGCACAGGCTGGTGAAATACTTCAGGAAAGGCAAAAAGATGGGAGAGTTGGTCTTAGTGGGACACACATCCCACAACAGCTGGACCCATAACCTCAAAAAGGCTTTGGAATTGCTTTTTGCATGACCCTTACTGAGTCATGTCCAAATTAAAATACACATCAGGGGTATCTGGGTTAGATTTCCAAGATATGCTCATATTCTATGTAAGGTAACATAAAACAGCAATAAAACCGAGGTCAGCTAGTTCAAATTCCCCATTTTCCCCTGCCAGTACTGGATCTATAGTGAGCAGCCTGGGAATTAATTCACAGGGTTAGTGAGGAGAAGAAACGTTCTCTTAAAATTAACTAATGAATTATAATAACAAAATTAGGGTAGGTTAGGTCTGATGTAACTGATGGGTAACTCAGTTCACACACACCATGTTTTTAGGCACACAAACTCCCCTCCCTAGGGGGAAGGGAGAAGAAGCAAAGGCAATACCAGCATTTAAGTCCCTGGGTTAAAAGTACTGTCACCCCACTAAAAAAAGCACCTCTCAAACTGCCCTGGCCAGGCCAAAGACCACCATAGTGCCTGGTGTTCAGAGAACCCCTCCCCACCCCATCTCCCTGTCTTAGGCACTGGATTTGGAATTTTAAAACACAATCTCAGCATGAATTGGAGAAAATCAGCCCGGCGAGGTCTGGCCACCGCTCGGAGCTGACCACAGATGTGTCTCAGTGGGGCAGTCAGTAGCTCTGCTTTCCCAGGAGTGGGAAGCTGAGCAAGCATCCTGCCCCGGTTTTACATCCCTCTGTGCAAGTCTCCTCTTGGCAAAGCAGTCCAGGAGATTTGAGGAAGGTAAAGGCAGCTTCTAAAATAAAAAAAGTCCCTCCTTACATTGCACCCAAGGCACTCGGCAGCCTCGGAGCCGGGAAGTGCACCCCACGCAGGATGATCTGAAATTAATACTTAGGGGTCAGAGGGGAAAGAATTGTGCACTATTGCCAAAAACCTGATTATTTGACAGTGGGATGCAGCAGAGAACTGACATTTAAAGCCCATTTTCTTGCAGCACTACCAGTATTCACTGGCAAGGAAGAGCCATCAGATCAACTGTCTGCTGTTGCACTGAGAAAACCAGCTGAAAATGTCCTTCATCCGAAAGGCCACGCGGCCGCAACAGGATCATCCATCTTTACTTTAAAAATCCCTCAGGATGGAGGGTTTATATGTGCTCTGCCTGGTGGCATCAAAAATCTGGAGGTTTAGCTCTCTTTTAAATAAGCAACCGTTACACCCCCTCCAGCTAAATCCCAACGCCGCATCCTCAGTGTCCGTGAGGAGACCTTTTGGAAAGGCAGAGCACAAAGTTCTGCCAAAGCTGGAGGGGGAGGGAGAGGGGAGATATGCTGCTGGTTGTCTGAAAACCCTTGGCACATCTTTGGTTACGGGATGAAAAGGATGTGGTGCAAAGTTTGGCCACCTGATTCTGTAAGAAGCGAACCCAGGAGAGAAGGGAAGGAGGGGATGGGAGCGTGGCTAATCCGACCATTCATCCTCATCGAACTCGGAGGAGTCGTCCTCAGAGTCGCTGTATTCCACCGCGATGCGGCGCGACAGGATCGTGGCCACGTCGTTCCCTACAACATCCCGCTTCTCCTGCTCCCGCTGCTCCTCCACCTTGCGCAGCTGGAAGCCTGTTGGGAAGGAGGGAACGGAGGGGATCACGCTAAGGCCTTGGTCACACTGAAATCTCCCTTTGTCACAGTGCTCTGAGCGAGGCAGGCTGCAGTGCTGGGGTAACACTGATGGTGACAGCCAGGACAGGCTGGGTGGGGAGGCGGAATGGGAAGCAAATCCCTTCTGTGCCCCTCCGAGGGGTAACCCTGCTGCTGTACACTCCCCAACAAACCTGGATCACTCCAATTCTGGCACTGCTCTCTCCAAAGGTGTTGGGGAAAGCATAAAACCCAGCAAGGTGCTCATGAGGGTGGGCAGACAAGGAGGGACCACAAGGGACAAGCCTTGAGCAGCAAGGCAGTCACACCCCTTCCAGGAGACAGTTCCCAAGGGTTTTCCAGAGGCAAAGGAGAACGCTGGCATGGAAACACAACCTTACCTTGCCGAATAGCCGAGAGCAGATCACTCCTGGCATCGCTAAC
>VXAD01010367.1:14280-26209 GCA_013399195.1 Dicrurus megarhynchus
AGCGGGGCGGCCGCTGAGCCGGGAATGCTGAGCGGGGCCGGCGGCGGATGCGACGTCGGCGACGGGCACCGGGGGGCGCGCTGGGCCCGTCAGTGCCACCGCACGGCGACAGCAGCGGCTTGTCCCCTCCCTCCCCGGCAGAGCGTGGAGCCTGTCCCCTGCCAGGGCTCCGGGGCTGTCCCCTCCTGCCCCACGGTCCCTGTCCCCTCCTGTCCCAGCCCCCATGGCTGTCCCAGCACGAAAACCGCGCGGGCTGCTCCTTGGGGACATGGTGGCACAGTGCCACCTTCTCCTTCCCCCCTGCACTGTCACCGGCCTGGCTGCCACCCGCTGCATCCCCTCCTGCCACGGACATCGCGTCAGGGCCCACGGGACACGGAGGGACACGCGGCCCCGTGCTGAGCCATTGGGGTCACTGTGTCACCTCTGCACCCCTTCTCAGCACCGTCACAAAGTGTGGGGACACCCCAGCGCCCCGTGTCTGTCCCCTGCGTGACCCCACGGGGTCCTGCCCTTGTCCCCTCTTGTCCCCCCACCCTGCCGAGTCGCCGCACTTTCCGCCACGCCCGGAGCCCGGAGGACACGCCGCGGTTGTGTCCCCTCTTCTCCTGGGAAGGGCCGCACCCGGGGGGGCTCTGACGGGAAGCTGGGGGGCGGCAGGAAGCGGTCGGAGGTGCCAAGGCACCCACGGCGACACCTTGTCCCCAGCCGCGGTGACAAAAGCGTCCCGGCTGGTTCGGCATGAGCGGAACGGAGCGCGTCACCTCTCCCGCGTGGCCTTGTCCCGGTGCCACCCACGCTGGGGACAAGGACGGTCCCCTCCGCTGCGGTTTCGTCTCGCGGGGGAGGTGACATCGCGCGCTTTCGCTCTCCACCCACGGCGTTTTCCGGGCGGTGGCGGTGTCGCCTCCGGGGTGACAGCACCGCCACCTCTCCCCCTGTAAACACCCCCGGGGGGGGCGGCTGGGACCCCCCGTTCCCTGCTCCGGGGCAGGAATTCCGGGACCGGGGCTGGGAATGCCGCGACTGCGGGGATTCGGGGCAGGGAAGGGGGGTTGGGGGAGCAGCTCATCCCTGGGGGATCTCTGCCCCTCCCCCCCCGGAGCCCATGGGATGGGCCGGGATGAGCCGGGATTGGGCCGGGATGGGGCCGGCTTCAGGCACGGGGGGCTGGAGGTGGAAATGTTCAGAGGGGACAATGAGGTGATGCTGTCACATCCCTGGGATGCTGAAATCCGCCTGGAAAAAGGAGCGTGGAGCTGCTACTTTGCTTCCTAACCCCGAACCACACCCTGCATCCCCGTGTGGGTCCATCCCGCCGGGATCGCCGCTGCTCGCTCCCATCCCCTGGCAAGGACGGGGGCTTTGATGCATTTCCCACNCCCCCCCTGGTTCCTGCAGGGATTTCATCCCGGCCTCTTCCCCGCTCTCGGGAGTGGATCCTCTCACGGACGGGCGGCTGGAAAATCCCAGGGATGAAATCCTGCCCAGGAACCCCCGTGATTCAAAGCGGGGCTGGGAGCGAGCGGGGGAAACTCAATTTCGTCATTTTCTGCTGCAAATGAGAAGCTTTCGGTTGCAGACAGCTCTGCCCAGAGGGTTTTCCCTGGGATGGGAGGAAGGCATGACCTCGAACAGGGTCATCCTCCCCCTCAGCATCCCTCAGGAATTTGGGGATGCTCGGCATCCGGAGGATGGAGAGAGCCAGGACCAGCTCGGATGTGAAACTGCAACGGTTCCACCTCGCTTTTGTTCTCCTCTTTCGTGAAACTGAATCTCTTTTCACTCATTTATGGCCAGGCTTCAAAGCTTCCAGGGTGACACACGGATTTTGGGGTGTCCCACCCCATGGGATGCGTTCTCCAGGCAGGATCCCCCCGGGGGGGGGGATCTGGGAGTGGGAATCTGCAGCTGCAAAGGGCAGAGCATTTGCGTGTGGGGCCGCAGCGTGGGATTATCCCGTGTTTGACTTCCCCCGGTTTCTCCCGGGCCGGCTCATTTCCCGTAAGCTGCTGCATTTCCCACTCGGGCCCCTCTTCCCTGCTTCCCCTTGTCCCCCTTGGATCACTCTCGGGTCCCCACTCGGGATCCCGGCCCGCAGCAAAGCACAGGGACGCACAGACAGCCGTGAGAGGCGGGATAAATCCCGGGATCCTCGAGAAAAACAGGGAAAAGGCCCCGAAGCAGCCGAAAATCCCTACGAACAGAGCTGTCACATTCCCGGCCGGGAAAACCGGTCGGACAAGGGGTGACGGCAGCTGGGAGCGAGCCGAGAGAGCGGCGGGGGTTCAGGCACCTGATCCCGACACTTGGAATCCCTGGATGGAGCCACGAACGGATTTATCCTCCCTCCGTGGGTGCAGCAGTGCCCCTCCATCCCTGGAATCCCGGCTCTGGTGAAGCCAGGGGTATCCCGATCCCAGCAGAATGGATCCGCACCCCCATCCCAGCAGGAAAAGATTCCCGGAGGGATGCTGCGGCTGGAGACAGCATCCCTGGGGTGCTGCTGCGGGGTGTCCCACCAGCTCTGGTGTCCGATCCATGCGGGTACAGGATGGTCCCGCACGGCAAATCCTCCCCCTGGAGCAGCCTCCAGGCTGGAATGGCCACAAAAATGATGCTGGGGGAGAAAAAAAAATTCAAATGTTCCTGGTGGTTTTTTTTGAGGCATGCGGCTGTTCCCGCTCCGGGAAAAAAGCCTGGAAAAGCTGCTGGAGTAAACACCTGACCTTCCCCTGCTGGAATTCCTGACCTTCCTGCGTGTGGCCGCTGCGGGGAGAGCGCAGATTCCAGGATAAGCCCTGGAACAACGCGGCCACGGCCGCGGTGAAGGCGGTGACACAGCGGCTCCCCCTCGGGCAGCCCCGAAGCCACAACAAATCCCAGCTCCCGGCTCTGCTCCCGGGTTTTGGCTCGCGGTATTTAGGGAAGCAGCCGGTGGGGGTGGGAGCGCGTCCCAGAATAAAACCCAGCCCGCGGGGCCCGCGGTTTGGGCTTTTCTCAGGGAATTGAGCAAAAAGCTCCGCGCTTCGTCCTGGCTGCTCCCGGGGAGCGGGGATGTGATGGGGAGGGGACGCTGTGCAGCCCCCGTGTGTGTCCAGGCTGTCCCCGCGGTGCTCGATCCCGCACTCCCAGCCGGATGTTCGGGCGAGGAAAGGGATTTGGAATTATCGCTGCCTGCACCCCGCTCCACCCCGTTCCGGGGGGGGCCAGCATCACCTTCCAACCCTCGTGCCCGGGGCTTCAGTCAGGGATTTTGGAGCTTTGGGGTCCCAGCGCTGGCAGCGGTGGAGCTGAGGGTGGGAACAGCTCGGTGTCCATGCGCAGGACCCAGAAACTCCCTCTGGGCGCCGGGCTACCCTCGTTTCCCATCCCACGGCGGGGCGGGGGCCGCCGAAATTCACACTCGCGGTTCTGGAACCTGTCCGCTCCCGGCTCCTGCCGCTTCCCTTGCCGCAAGCTGCCAGCGGGAATTCTGGGCCAAAGCCGGCGCTGGGGAGGGAAGGAGGCACGGAGAGGTTTCGCTTTCGGCTGCCAAACCGCCCCCCACCCCAGCCCTGTGCGGATCAGGGAGCTGCGGGTCCCGTCAGTGCCGCCCCTGTGTCCCCAGCGCCGCAGTCCCAGGGTGCAGCTCAGGACAAAAGCACCCATCCCGAAAGATTTCCCTGCGGGAAAAGGGCCGGCAGCAGCTCCAGGAATAGCCAGGCGTGGACGGGGATGAGCCCCGAGCCAGGTCTGCCTCTGTGCCGCGGGGTTCGACAGGCAGCGAGGGGAGGCTTTGTTCTCTCCCGCCGTTGTTGGCACCTTCCAGAACCCCGAATTCCCGTTCTCTGCCCCGCTCCAGCCCCAGCCCGGCCCTTCCCCGCCCCACAGCACCAACCACCAGCTCGCCGCTCCCCAAAATCGGGAGCATCCCGGGCAGGAGGTGAGGGGATGGTTCCCCATCACGAAGCCCCGCCGCTGTCCCCATCCCTCGCTTTCCAGGGGTGCTGCTGACACCCCCCGTTGGATTTTCCAGCGGGAATTTGCTCCCGGAAGGCGCCAGCCTGAAGCAGGAGCAGCGAACGCAGGGCTGGGGCTGCTGCTGGAGGGAATGGGATGCGGAAAAAGGCGAGGGGAGATCCTGACCCCCACCATTCCCAGTGAACAATACGGCGCTGCGCTGCTTTTTTTCCACTCTTTATTCCAACCGTCCACTTTGGTTACAGATCTGAAAGGGTTTTTTGTTGTTTTTGTTGTTGTTGTTTTTTGGTAGCTGTTGTGGTGCTTTTATTTCAATTTTCCTCTCCTGCCTACACGTGCTGTAACATTATAAAATCCTACGACACAGTCATGAGCAGTCGATATAATAAATATCTGTTAGTCCACAAAGTTAAAGTGCTTTGAAAAGGGATGTAAGAAGCTCTATCCTGGACTCGGGATGGGGGAACATCTCGGGAATGTAGTGCAGTAGGAAGCTCTGGCCCGCTGTCCACGGGGTGTGGACGGGGCACCTCCCCCGGCCCCGAGGCCCCGCGGGCTCTCCTGAGTGAGCAGACCCGGAGCAGGAGCCGGGACAGGCATTGGAAGCACGGCCGGGGTGTCCCCGCCCGGGGCCGGGAGAGGTTTGGACAAGGAGTGGGATCCCCCTGGTGCAGGGAGAGCATCCCGATTTTCACAGTTTAGTCTTGCTCCGACACCTCCGAAAGCGCGAGGGAAGCGACCCCCGGGCCTGCCCCGTCCCCTGGCTCGGGGGACAGAGGCAGAGCCGGGGACAGGCGCAGCCTCCTCCCGCCGCCCTGAGATCCGCGGCCGCTTTCCCTGAGGACGCCTGGTCCCTGTCCCGGAGAGCGGGGTGGGAGCAGGGACGGCCCCGCTGCCCCCGAAAATGCCCCTCAGCTGCCCGCAGAGGATTTGTGCGTCTCCAGCGTCTCCCCAGCGCCTCCCGCTCCGCTCCGGGCTCAGCTCCCACCTTCCCTTCCCGTCCCTTCGGCCCGGCCCTCCCCACACCCCCAATCCAGTCACCTTCCGAGGCTTTTCCATGCAAATTCCCAACGTGGCGCCGGCCCCCGCGGGTTTTCCAGCGCCGATTCCCAACCTCCCTCCCACACCAAAGCCGGCTGCAAACAAAACACAACAAACCGAGCCCCCGAACTCCGAGCCCTCCGCAGCGGGAGGGGACTCGCGAGTGACGCTGGGGGTGTCCCAGCTGCTGCCAACCCCAACATCATCCACGAAAACCTTGGGAGGCAGCGGCCCCCGCCGGGATGCCCCCGTCCGGAGGCCGAGGGCCGGCTCCTCCTCCTCCTCTTCATCACATGCAAGGAGTGGCCGCGCCCTGAGGATCAGTGCATGCATCGCTGGACATCCGGGATCGCGGAGCCGCCACCGCCACGGCCGCCAGCGCGTGTCCCCGAGCCCTGCAGTCACACCCTCCTCCCGAGGCTCTTCCAGCGAGGCCAGCGTGGAGAAGGCGCTGCTCCCTCGGGGAACAGCTCAGCGTCCGAGGAGCCGCGGAAACCGGGGATCCGCCGCGGCCGCGGGACGGCGCGGCCTCAGTGGAAGAGCTCGGCCAGGGCCACCACGAGCAGCAGCTGCAGCCACGAGGCCAGCGCGGCGGTGGCCCGGCCCTTCTGCGACAGGAAGCGCAGGCGGTCGAGCAGGCGCTCCTTGACCAGCGCCTGGCGGAAGCCGTCCTCCTCGGACACGCAGACGTAGTGGCCGTAGTGCTCGCGGCGGACGCTGGGGATGAAGTGGAAGCAGTCCTGCTGCGGGCGCGACGTGTTGCAGCTCTTGATGAGCACGTCCTCGTGGTACCAGTTGTAGGTGGCGTAGTGGGACTCGATGGAGCAGTTGAGGTAATAGCGGGAGAAGGGCATCACCGAGATGTTGCGGAAGTCGTCTGCGGGGACGCGGGGATCAGGGATGGTCGGGAAGCACGGATTGGGTGGATGGGATCGTGCCCGTGGCAGGAGGGGTGGGGCTGGAGGGTCTTGGAGGTCCCTGCCGACCCCAGCCGCCCCACGATGCTCCGCGTGCGCGTTAACGACAGCAGCCCGCGGCCGGTGAAGCCCACGGGACTTTTGTCCCGGTTTAACCCTTCCCACCCACCTCGGAAAAATGATTTCCGCTCATTCCAGCTCGGTGTGTTGGTTCCAGGGGCATTCCCAGTTCCTCAGTGACACCTCCCACCACCCAAGGCCACCCAAATCCACCCAAACCTGTCCAAACCCACCCAAAGCCACCCAAATCCACCCAAACCTGTCCAAATCCACCCAAACCTGTCCAAACCCACCCAAACCCACCCAAATCCACCCAAATCCATCCAAATCCNAAACCCACCCAAAGCCACCCAAATCCACCCAAATGCATCCAAATCCACCCAAACCTGTCCAAACCCACCCAAATCTACCCACAGCCACCCAAATGTATCCAAACCCACCGAAACTCACCCAAATCCATCCAAACACACCCAAACTCATCCAAACACACCCAAACCCGTCCAAATCCACCCAAATGCATCCAAACCTACCCAAAGCCTGGAGAATCCACCCAAACCCATCCAAATCCACCCGAACGCATCCAAACCCATCCAAACCCACCCAAATCCACCCAAACACACCCAAATGCATCCAAAGCCTGGAGAATCCACCCAAACCCATCCAAACCCATCAAAACACACCCAAACCCATCCAAACCCACCCAAATCCACCCAAACACACCCAAACCCATCCAAAGCCTGGAGAATCCACCAATTCCTGTCCCGACCACGCCCTGGTCCTACAGCTCAGCACCTCCACGCACCTTCCTTGACATCCCCCCTCTGGCAGCTTCCTCGCCACGAGTCCAAGTTCAGGTTCTGGAGTGTCTCCCTAGGGGACGGGAATGGGAATAAGCACCAGCAGAACACCGGGAAGCGGCGTTTTGGGGACGGGAATCCCCCAGCCGAGAGGGAGGAGTGAGAATCTCCGCTGCCCATCCCAATGTCGGAAGGTCAGAGATGACCAGTGCGAGGCCCAGCAGCAAGGACAGGGGGTTGGGCGCTCAGAACCCTTCAAGGGAGGGACGGATCGGTGCAGAGCACCCCGAAATTTTGGGGACAGCGCAGACGCCCCCAAACCCGCGCAGGGCCCGGGAGGGGAACGCTGAGGGCGTGGGCGTTTGTCCCGCGGGATCAGGAGGTCGGGGTGGCCCTCACGCACCGGCTGAGGGCCAGCGAGAGGCAGGAGCCGTTGGCCCAGCCGCAGTAGGGGTCCCGGGCCAGCACGCAGCTGTGGCAGTTGTTCCGGTAGGCCCCGCACATGGCCATGGGCAGCTCCAGGATGCGGCTGCTGGAGCCCACGTACAGCACGGCCTGCGGGAGGAGAGCACAGGGAACGGTCAGTCCACGTCCCAGGGACACCCGGGGAGGGGCAGGAAGGACCTGGAGCTGCTGGAGGGAGGCCACGGAGCTGCTCCGAGGGTGGAGCTCCTCTGGAGCCAGGCTGGGAGAGCTGGGGGTGCTCACCTGGAGAAGGGAAGGATCCGGGGAGAGCTCAGAGCCCCTGGCAGGGCCTAAAGGGGCTCCAGGAGAGCTGAAGAGGGACTGGGGGGTGACGGAACACAGGGAATGGCTCCCCACCACCAGAGGGCAGGGATAGGTGGGATATTGGGAAGGAATTGTTCCCTGTGAGGGTGGGGAAGGGCTGCAAAGGAAGGTTGTGGCTGCCCCTGGATCACTGGCAGTGTCCAAGGCCAGGCTGGATGGGGCTTGGACCACCCTGGGACAGTGGGAGGTGTCCCGGCCATAGTGGGGCGGGGACTGGGCGATCATTAAAGGTCCTTCCCAACCCGAAGAATTCCATGATTCCACTCCCAACCCCCGGCGCTGGTGCTGACCCCTCTGTCCCTGCCTTCCCCCCTGCCCGACCAACCCCTGGAGCAGGGACCCACCCTGGCGTGGTCCAGGATCATGGACTGGATGGGGTCCTTGTTGGGGAACACCTGGATCTCCATGACGTTCTGCACCCCGTCCGGCAGCTCCACCACCTTGTGGATGGAGCCCTTGTCTGGGAAGAGAGAGGGGAGAGCCCCGCTGAGGCACCCCGAGAGGAGGTGACGGTGCCAGGAGGAGCCAGCCCGGGCTCCTGGCACCCAGAGAGAGCAGGAGTTTCCCCAGAGCAGCATCACGGGGGAACGGGGCTCGGGGATCCTCGTGGATTCCCCGTTCCCAAACCGATCCCTCCTGCCCCCCCAGCCAGGGGAGGTGAAAGCCCAGCCCGTGCCGGGGGTCAGCACCCCCAGGTCCATCCCACAGCCCCTCCCACTGGATCGGCCTTCCCAGGGGGACTCTGCGGGGCGTTTTCCAGGATTCTGGAAAATCAGACCAACGGGAGCACTCGTGGGCCCTCATCCGAGCCCAACCGCCCACCGAGAGCCGGCTGCAGCTCCTTAATCACAGATCAGGGATTTAAATCCCCGCAAGCCCCTCCACGAGTTGCCGGAGAGCAGATCCCAGCACGGAGCAGACGGAGGGATGAGCACAGCTCGGGGGAGCGCTGGGAAACGATGGAGCCGCTCCTTTTGGAAAGGATTTCTGCTCCACCCCTGGGGCGGGCTGCGCCCCCCTCCCCCGCCGGCAGCGGCCCCGCCGGGTCCCTCCCCCGGTGCCTGGGATGCTGCCTGGAGCCCGGCTGTGCCCACGCAGCCAGGCTGGAAGCGTTCGGCTGTTCCCGGGACTTGGCAGCTCCTGACGAGCCTGACGAGCATATGCTGGGCTGGGAACGCAGCCCCTGCTGCCCGCGGGGGGCCGTGCCCACCCCCGGGGCGCGTCCCCGGCCGTACCGGTGGCCAGGTAGAGCACGTTGTAGCGCTGCCCGTCCGCCGCGGCCACCTCGTGCACCCCGATCTTCTGGTAGCGGTGCTTGTTGTGGAACAGCGGGCTCCGGGAGGGCGACAGCGGCTCCACGCGCTCCTCCACCTCGGGGTGGCTGTCGGCGATCTTGAACGTCTCGCTCGGGGTGTGCTGCCCGGAGGGGACACACTGCGGGGCAGAGGGGACAAAAGGCGCCGTCGGAGCCGGCAGGGACAGCCCCGGGGCTGTTGTCACCGTGCCCGCGCCAGCTGCCTCTGAGACGCTCCCTCCCCGTGCTTTCCACGGCGGGATCAGACCTTCTCCAGCCTCCTTTCCTTCCCAGGGCTCGGCTTCCTTCCCGCAGTGTCCCCGAGCCTGCCCCAGGGGCCCTCCCGGCCTCGGGACCCCCGAAGCTCCCTCACCTGGCCGGGTTTGACCTCCGGGGTGGGGCCGGTGTAGCCTTTGAGCCGGGATGTGCGGAACACGGTGTCGATGTCCCCGAAGGAGTAGACACAGACAGCGGAGCTTCCCCTGAGGGGACAACGACGGGGTCAGGGGGACAGCGGCCGCCCCCTGCGCCTGTCCATGGCCGTGCCCGCTCCGGTTTTCCGGAGGGAGCAGAGGGCTGGAAGGAAGGATTTGGGACTCCTAGGGCCCCTCACCAGGTGTTGGTGAAGAGCCCGTAGACCTTGGAGCGCCGCCAGTCGCCCGCGGGGACGAAGAAGACGTCCTGCAGCCAGTTGAAGTTGCCCTTGGTGACGGGGTCCACGCAGATCAGCGTGGCCTTGAGGAACGTGGTCCACTTGGAGGCCGAGAGGGAGCTGGTTCCTCCCTTGTCCTCCTGGGGCACAGGGACAGCGGGGAGGGGGGTCAGGGCTTGGCGGGAACACCCCAAATCCCCACCCCGAGGGATGGATTGGGAACCGTGGGATGCCGGAACACCCCAGCGAGACGGAGCAGGGAGTTCTGTCCCCTGCGAGGCCGAAGGATGCGGCTGTGCCCCACCTAAACTCGGGGTCACAGGGGCCAAACCGAGCCTGGGTGAGCCCAGGGGAGCTGGCACGTCCCCTGCCACTCCCGGAGCTGTCCTGGCTCCGTCCCCGAGGTACCTTACACAGCTGGGCCACCCGCGAGATGTTCCTGGGCGCCTCGGGGCTCTTGTCGGGGTTGTCCTCGCGGAAGAAGTAATAGATCTTGTCCTGGTGAGGCTCCTCATGCCTCAGCGTGGTGGCCTTGACAAACTGAGGGTCTGGGAAGGGACAAGACCTCGGCTTGAGCCGCACGGATTCCATCCGGGAAGCCACCGGTGGGGACAGGGCGGGGGTTGGGACACAGCAGTGCCCCAGGGAAAGGACAGCTCCCAGCCCAGCCTCCCCCCCGACACCTTCCCGGTGCTTCCCACTGCTCCGCCTCCTGCCCGACCCCACCGACTCATTCCCCGCAGCCAACAACTCCCTGGAGCCGCCTCGGCAGCCAAGGAAACCCGCGTCCCTCCTCGCTCCGGGAGCTGTTACGGGAAGGAGGGATTCCCTCAGGAGGAGAAATCCTCGCTGTTTGTTGGGAAAACCCCGTGATGCCGATCCTATTAGCACAGCCCTGCCATGACGGGCGTCCCTGGGTCCCTCTGAGCATCCTTAGCTGCTGTTCCCATGGCAGGGAGTGCCCAGGGATCAGAGCTCCGGTATTCCCACGGCAGGGAATATCCCGGGATCACCCTGGCAGCCCTGGGGCTCTCAGCTCGGCTTTGGTTTCCCCTCCCTGTTTTTATCCCAATGATCCCCCATTTCCCGGTGTCCCCGGGAAGCCAGCAAGACCCCACGGAAGCGGAGCAGGCTCCTGTCCCCATGTCCCCACCCCGTCCCCAGCATGTCCCCGCCCCAGTTTCGCCCCAGCGGGGTTTGCCCAGAGCCCCTGCCCACGGTGGAAGTTGCCCAACACCCCGGGGCAGCTGCCGGGCATTTTGCACAACCCCAGTTCCTTCCCCCGTGCCAGAGGGACTCGCCAGCCTCGTTTCCCATCCCCCGAGGAGGGGGAAGTCATTCCCCCAGCTGCAGGGGACACCTGGGGCCCTCCTGCCTGGCACCGAGGGCACCCGGCCAGCCCCCACCGCAGACCCCAAAGGAGAAGCTCTGGAGTTTCGGCTGCCCCGGCTGTGGGGATGTTCCCCCGCCGGCTGCGGGGTGACAGAGCCCAGCCGGGATCCCCCAGAGGGAACGTCCCCCACTCACTCTGCATCACCGTGTCGCTGGTGTAGAGCTCCCCGCCGCCCCTCACGCGGCGGAAACGCGGGATCTTCCCGTTCTGCTGGCTCTTCTTGATGGTGGAGTAGATGTCCTGCCCTGTGGGACAGCAAGGCTCAGTTCCAGCGGGACACGGGGACTGGGGAGAGGAGAAGGAGTGAAAGCAGCCGGGACTCCCCGGGCACGTGGATTCCCAGAGGTGATGGATATGGAACAGGAACCTCCGTCCCGACAGGGCTGCTCCAATCCTTAAAGGGTGGCAGGGGCAGATTTTTAGGAAGGATCCTCACCTGTCCCCCCGCCAGGCCTGGAGCAGTGGGATCACTGCAGGCCCCCCCTTTCGAGGCCGCTCCCACCCCGAAACATTCCTGATTCCCAAAGCTCCTCCTGTGCCCCGCGTGGGAACCTCCATCCCCCGTCCCAAAGGGATGTGCACTTCCACGGGGATGGAACAGGGAGCGTTCAGGCCACCCGGAGCAGGGGACAGAGCCCTTGGAGCAGCCTCAGGGAGCTCCCTGTTTGTCCCAGGGTTTTTTTGTGTGCAGCAAAACCACTGGAAAACGGGAAAAGGGGAAAATATCCGACTCACCATCGACGACGACGAGCGTGTTGGAGTCGGGGGTGAAGGGAGCGATCCCCCTCCCGTCCCAGGGCGGGCTCTCCTTCCTCTGCGTCTGGGGAAGGACACAGAGGGATCCCGAGTGGGATGGGATCCTGCAGGAAGCGGGAGGCCGGGTTTTCCCTGCCCGGCTGGGGGAAGGATCCGTACCACATTCCAGCAGGTGGGAGCGCAGGCGCCGGTCCCACACACCAAGAGCCCGTCCCCGTACTGCTCCACCAAGGTCAGGTAATTCCGGCTGTCCTCCTGCCGGGGGGG